>VZQC01009036.1:3056645-3080631 GCA_009823505.1 Rhizomys pruinosus | reverse complement strand
TATTTTGTTTATTTTTTCAAAGAACCAGGTTTTGGATTCGTTGATTTTATGTATTGTTTTCTTTGTTTCTATTCCATTGATTTCTGCTCTGATTTTTGTTATTTCTTCCTGTCTGTTGGGTTTAGGGTTCTTTTGTTGTTGTCTCTCAAGTGTTTTTAGCTGCAGTGTTAGATCGTTTATTTGTTCACTTTCTGTTTTTTTGATGTGGGCACTTAGGGCTATAAATTTCCCTCTCAAGACTGCCTTTAAAGTATCCCACAGGTTTTGTTGCGTTGTATTGTCTTTTTCATTCAGTTCCATGAATACTTTTATTTCACTCTTTATTTCTTCCCTGACCCATTCATTATTCAGGATTATGTGGTTTAGTCTCCATGTGTTCTTATAGCTACTTGGACTTATTCTGGTGTTCATATTGAGCTTTATTGCACTGTGGTCTGATAGAATGCATGGAATAATTTTAATCCTTTTCTATTTGTTGAGGTTCCTTTTGTGCTCCAGATGTGGTCAATTTTGGAAAATGTCCCATGAGGTGCTGAGTAGAAAGTATATTCTCTGGTATTTGGGTGGAATATTCTGTAGATGGCTGTGAGGTCCATTTGGTGTATTGTACTGTTCAGTTCTGATGTCTCTCTGTTTATTTTTTGTCCAGTTGATCTATCCAAAGGGCTCAGTAGATTTCCGTTGCTCAGTTCAGCATTTCCACCATCTCTTAACTTTGAACCCTGAGCAGTTCCTCCCTCTCCAAGCCCCTACTGTGAGTCAGAGAATGTGGATGACTGAGCACAGCCAGAGGACCACCGAGAGAGGAAATCCGAACCCCGGGCGGGGTATGGTGCCCACACCCGAAATCACAGCATCCGAGGGGCAGAGGCAGGAGGATTGCTGCAATCCTGGTCTACATAAGAAGTTCTAGGGCAGTTAGGACTACTTAGCAAGATCCTGTCTCAAACCAATATTCATTACTCCCCCTCCCCTGAGTAAACCAACCCTTGGTTATGAGGATTTGGTAAGGAAAAGCTTGGTGGTTGGCCCCTAAAATGCAGCAACTGGTAGCAGCTGTTGCTGTTAATGAAGACAGCTGGGGCTGCAGTTGTATCAAAAGCTGAACCTCAGGCGGAGAGGATCATGTTGAGAAGGGTGGATGAAACATGCTCAGGACAGTGGAACATGTAAAAATGCTCAGTGGAGTTTTGAACTGGCGCTAAGACCTTTGTGTTGGGCAGGTCGTCTAAGACTGATGGGGTTCGGAAGGTGCTCAGCTGTGGGTCTTGTCCATCTTTCAGAGAGAACTTTGAAAATTGGTCTCCAGTAAATTCGATTCTTCCTGAAAGCCAGGGTTGTGAAGACCTTAGGTACTTTGAACTAGAGTTAGTAAAAAGGGTGCTTTCCTAAGTGGCTTTGAGATTTTCACTCAGAAAGGTTCTGGACAAGAGGGGAAACCCTTAAGTATCTCCATCTTATTGTGAAAGAAAGATATTTGTAACAACAATAATAATAAATCCACAGAGATACACAGTGAAAAATAGTTAACTCTTCAGTTCCTATGTTCAGAAGTAGATACAATAGCTTAGATATTGTCTGTAGGTATAGGCGTTTATATGTACTATTTTAAATTTCCTCAGGTAGTTTCATACTCCTTAGTCATGTGATATTATGGATGACTTGCCCTACTTTTTAAATTTTTATTTATTTTTGTTTTATGTGTATGAGTATTGCCTGCATGTATGTAATGTACCTGTGTGTTGCAATGCCTGTGGATGTTAGAAGAGAGTATGGATCCCCTGGAACTGGAGTTATGAACAGTTGTTAGCTGCCGTGTGGGTGCTGGGAATCAAACCTGGGTCTTCTGCAAGAACAGCCAGTGCTCTTAACCACTGAACCATCTCTCCAGCCCCATTCCTACTTCATTCTTTGCAAGGCTGCATAGTATTCCACTAAATAATTGACAATATTTTAATCATTTTACCAGTTGATGACCACTTAGGTTGTACCCAAGATTTTTTCTTTCCTATGTTTTATTTTAACCTTTACTTGATTAAATACTTCCTTTTTGTCCAAAGGAAAAAAAAAAAGAAAATTCTTCAGAGGTGGAATCTCCTCTATTATCTGTTATGCTTTGGTCTCTGTGGATGTATGGGTTTATGTACCATGTGTGAAACTATGAAATCCAGTGCTTCCCAGTGCACGGCCCCTCCCCTACCACTGAGCAACAATCCTAACTCCTATTATGACTTAATTTATATTTTTATCTATTCTTTAAAGCCACAATAATATATGCCATAAAAATCTAAGTTGGATATCTTCTGAATAAATAACCAGAGATACCCACAGCTTTAGTAACTTAACTTCTCCTCTTTCACCATTACAGAAGTCTTCGTTGTACTGTTATATCACATTACAGATCACTGTTACATTACACTAAGCTAATTGGCAATGTCCTGCTACTGGATAGATTTATTTCTTGTTCTATAAAGTGTCTCAGTATGTAGGAGAACAAGTTCTTTCCTCACTGTTCTTTACCAAAAAATAAAACAATGCACATACAAATTACAAAAAGACAAAACCAAGCTCTAATGTTTTTGACACTTCTGTTTTCTGTTAAGGCTGTACTTGCTCTTGGATTAGCTCAATCTGCCAGTTTAAAATGGGGAAAATCACAGTTGTTTTCAGATAGAAAGAAATATAACAATAATGCTGCTCAGCTTGCCTTTCAGTTGGGGGATTTGATACTAGCATCCACAAATGAGGGAAACCATTCCCTGTTCGTTTTGGGGGGACTATGTTACTTCACTTAGCATAATGGCTTTGAGTTCCATCCATTTACCTGCAAAGTTCATGATGTCATCTTTCTTTATCATTGCATAGAACTCCATTGTGTAGATGTACCACATTTGAATTAACTTACCACTTACTTTCAGACATGGTAATTAATTTATATGGATGGAGGGTATATATTCATATTTTAGAATAATATAAAATTAAAGGGAAAACTCCTAAACATATCAGAGTTAACATACAGTTTATTCCTGGAGGACATAATTCTGGTACAAACATAATGTTTATACAGGCATATTCTGGAGCAATACAATTGGGAGGGAACCACAACAACATAAGGACTGGGTCAAAGAACGGACTCATATAGTTAAATTCCTCCCAAAACAATAAATCTTTCCAGAGAAAAACTTTAAAAAGACTGCAAGAAAGATGCAGGACATGTATGGCAGAATGTATGATCTAGGGTGGGGTGAAGGGAAGGGAAAGGGGAATATGTCTAAATGAATAGAAAAATTATGTCTGAAATATACAAAACATCAATAAAAGTATTATATTTAAATAAATAAATAAATAAATAAATAAATAAATAAATAAATAGGAAAATCAGCCAGGCATGCTGGCACATGCCTTTAACCTCAGCATTCAGGAGGCAGAGACAGGCAGATATTTATGAGATCAAGAGTGAAATCTGTGTATGGAAGGTCTTTACAATTCCTATAATTTCTTGTTTAAAAAAATCCTTCTAGCCAGGCATGGTGGCACATGAGTTTAATCCTAGCACTTGGGAGGCAGAGGCAGGCAGATCTCTGTGAGTTCAAGGCCAGCCTGGTCTACATAGCAAGTTCCAGGACAGCTAGGACTACTGGGAGACCCTGTCTAAAAGAAAAAAAAATATCCTTCTTTGGTAGCTGTTGAGAACACTTCTTTTGCAGAGAACCCAAAGTTTGGCTCCCAGCACACATCCAGCAGCTCACAACTGCCTATAACTCTGGCTCCAAGAGATCCGACATAGACTTCTCGACTCCACAGGCACCTACACTCACATGCACCCACACACAGAGAGATGCACACATAGGCACGCAATCTTCAAGTAATAAAAATGAATCTTCTAAAAACATTTCTTTGCTTAGTAAAATTCATAAACATAAGCATAAACACAATTAAGGTTTTTTTTTTAAATATAACTAAGCTTGAATGTTTCCCTCAATCACAAGTTTATGTTTCCTAAAGTCCTATATTCTTATTAATTTCTTAATAAAAAATTTGGGTGTCAATATCTCCCATTGGACATTGTCAACTAAAATGAGATTTTTGCTATGGACATTCAGAATTTTTCATTTTTAAGTTAATAGTTATGAATAAGTATAAAAAAACTGCAGTACTCCCCACTGGGTGCAATAGAAAAACACGAAAACACAATTGAGATGTGACTAGCAATACTCAAGGATAAAATTTGATCACCCATATGACATAAGTCTCTCATGTTCTCTAACAAATGCAGAATAGACCCTTTTCATTCTTTCTGGAGGCAGTCGTTCAGATTGGCTTGTGTCACTTGTGTTAGCTTTAATGTTATTTAATCCCTAAAGGGTACTGCCTGATTCTATATGGGAAAAAAATGTTTGCTTAAACTTACCACCTATTGTGAAATAGGTGTGTGTGTGTGTGTGTGTGTGTGTGTGTGTGTGAGAGAGAGAGTTTATTTATATGATTGCCAAATGTGATTCATGGGTGTATTATTCCCTTAAATATGTCTTGTTTGGCCCACATAATGGTTTGAATTAGATGCCAATATTTTTGATTGGGAGATTTCCCATGATGCCTTTCTAGCTTTTGTTGAAACACTGTTTCAGCACTGTTCCCACCTGGCAGCACTCAGCTGACTCCACTTCTGCCTCCTTCAGGTAAAGCAGAGATAAATTCTCTCTGAGGTGTCTTGCTGATTTAGCCCACCTTCTTAATCACAACATGAATTCACCTGTTTTAAATTATATTCTCATACCATGAGTATTTGGAAATCAATGATAATTTTCTTAACTCAAAATTACAGATGCTAGAAGATCAAATAAGAATTCGAGATCAGGCAGCCACAGGAACTAATTTTGCAGTGCAGGATCTGAGCATCAAACACCTACAAGGAGTTGGAGACCTTCGGGGAAGAGTAGCCAGGTGAGGAGGACCATGTTAACCAAAGTTAGTTCTTGCCACTGAATCCTCCTTCCCAGGTAAATTCCATGTTGTAGGAAACAAGATAACATCTTTACATTAAGCTAAATGAATAACCTTTGGTTGAGGAAATGTCTCATTAAACTTTGAAATTCTCATGCTTTCTTTGAGTTCCTTGAACTCTTACATAGAATGTCCAGTTTTGTTCTGCTGGAAGTGACCAAGGTCTTGTCTTTACAGCTTTCAGCTGTCCAAATGTCAACATCCATACTTGAAACATTCTGGGAACCACATATAAACTTCTTGCATGTGTTAAGTGCTAATGAATAAAACATTTAAAATATATAATAATATACAAGTCTGCCAAATAGATGCAGTTCTCAATAACATCTTTTATATGAAATGTTTAAATCAAGAGTTAAAAGTATATGAATCGGGGCTGGAGAGATGGCCTAGCGGTTAAAAGCGCCGACCGCTCTTGCAGAGGACTCAGGTTCGATCCCCAGCACCCACATGGCGGCTGAGAACCATCTGAAACTCCAATTCCAGGAGAACTCCAGTTCCAGGGGAATCCGACACCCTCTTCTGACCTCCGTGGCATTGCACGACATGGGTGCACAAACCTGCATGCAGATGGTACATTCATACACATACAGAAATAAAATTAATAAAAAAGTATATGAATCAGCAAAAAAAGAATAATTATAATAAAATAATAAATAATGTCGTGCACAAACCTGCATGCAGATGGTACATTCATACACATACAGAAATAAAATTAATAAAAAAGTATATGAATCAGCAAAAAAAGAATAATTATAATAAAATAATAATGACAGTGGCAGGAGCACTCTGACTTCAGAAAGTACTCGCATATGGCTTACCACGATGCCTTCCATCTCTACATCTTCCGCCAGAATCTAGTTCTTCTTTCCTCCAATTCCCCCACCTCCATCTTATGCTCTTTGAAGTGTAAATGAACAAATGAGAATTAGAAGATGGACATCTACAGGGCCGGAGAGATGGCCTAGCAGTTAAGAGCACCAACTGCTCTTGCAGAGGAACCGGGTTTGATCCCCAGCACCCACCTGGCGGCTGAGAACTGTCTTTAACCCCAGTTCCAGGGGAATCTGACACCCTCTTCTGACCTCCGCGGCATTGCATGACAAGGGTGCACAAACCTACATGCAGACAATACATTCATACACATAAAAAATAAATAAAATTTAAAAAAATTAAAAAGAAGATGGACATCTAAGCAAACTTGTCTACTTTTGCTGCTACCACAGAATCCCTGAAACTGGGTAATTTTTAAAGAACAAAATCTCAACTTTCTCATGGTTTTGGAGGATGGAAAGTCCATATTCAGGAACAGCAGGTTCCACTGTGTTGTGAGGGCTGAATTCCCGCCCCCCGCCCCCATTGAGAGGAAAACAGAGTCCTATGTGGTGAAAACCAGAGGGTGGACCAGCAATCCAAGACTCCCTTGGGGCTCAAATCCTACTCATCCAGGAGGAGCTCTCATGGTCCAGCACTGCTCACAAGCCTCACCTCCTCGTGCTATAGCGTTGGCAACTCCTGAATTTTGAAGGACACATTCACACCAGAGAACTCTCCTAGGGCATTTAATCACTCAATTCAACAAAAACGTATTCAGCACTGACAAGATGCAAGGCTATGGTAAGATTCAGCAGCAGTCTCCTCTCAATAGCTGTTCACAGACTACCTGGCAAAACCAGCTGCCTCAACCACCTTGCCAACAATGAGGATGATACTGTAGTCAAAGCCTGGCATGCCATGGGAATATTCCAACCAGTCCAAGCAGAGGAGAGGCTGCTCAGAAGAGGCAATACTCCAGATATGTTTTAAAGGATTTTGTAACAATTACTTAAATGAATGGTAGGAAAGAGACTTCACATAAGAGGAATATGTTCAAAAGAACCAAAGGAAGGTTTACCAAGCCATGTTCAAAGGCCTGCCCATGCATGAGATTATTTTGATCATGGTATTTTAGAGTATGCAGTCGAGTAAAGATGACACATAAAGCTGGAGAAGTGACCCAAACCTAGAAGATGATGGACCTTGTGAGCCAAAATAAAGAGTTTGGACTCTATGGAGGAGGTCGTAAATAGCCATGAGAGGATTTTAGGTAAAGAAATAGATTTAGTGGCATATTATTAGCAGCTACACTGATGAGGTATATAGAAAGATGGCATAGAGATCAGGAGGAGGCTGATGCAGCAGCCCAGGGAGAGGTAGCAAGGGCCTAAACTTACCCACTTGCCAAGGAAGTGCAGAACAGGAGAGAGACATTAGAAAAATACAATCTACAGGATTAGTACCTGGATTGATGTGGAAGGTAAGTTAGAATGGAGGAAACTAGGATAAGTGTAGGAGCCCTACTTAAAATCACAAATGGTTGTTAGCCACCATGTGGGTGCCTGGGGGATGCAACCATGCAGTCCTGTCTGTAAGAGTGGTATGTGCTCTTAACTGCTAGGCCATCTCTCCAGCCCCTGGAAAGCTATTCTTTAATGGAAGGAAAAATAAAGATCTTCCATGACAAACACAAGGTAAATTGGTTCGAAAGTTTGGCAGTTAATTCAGTGCTACAGCAGGTATGTAAATAAAGGGTAGAAGAAAACTCCTTTCTCTTTCCTAGATAAGGAAGATAAGCACAATCATGAAACTATGGGAAACAATGAATCTCACTAGTGGGTATTTAAGCAAAAGAAAGGACAAACATTAGAAAGCCATGAGGATAATGATAATGATAATGATTTTTAGCAATGACTCTGAAAATCAATGGCCTCAATTTTCCACTTAAAATCACCAGCTGTCAGCGTGGATTGAAAAAAAGAACACATATGAAAAACAAAGACCCAAATAGCCAAATCAACCTGAGGTGAAAAATGCAATACACAAGAGGGATACCTTACACCAGACATAAACTATACTAAGGGCTATAGTCCATAAAAAAAAAACAGCCTGGTACTGACAAAACAGACCTGTGACCAATGGAAAAAAACCGAAGATCCAAGTCTGAGCACATACAATTTCAGCCATCTCATATTTGACAAGGGGGCCAAAAAACCACAATGGAGAAAAGACAGCATCTTCAGCAAGTGGTGGTTGGCAAAACTGGATTCACCACTTGTGAAGAAGAATAATTAAACCCCTACCTCTCAACCCATGTGGACAAAAGTCAATCCACATGAGTTAAAGACCTCAACGTGAAACCCCAAACTCTGAAGATGATAGAAGAAAAAGTTGGCAGAAGACTACAAGACAATAGGTGTAGGAAAACAGTTCCTAATATCAGACAGCAGCTTGCAAGAATTAAGGTGACAATTGACAAATGGGACCTCAATCAAAACTCAAAAGTTTCTGTACAATCAAAAGAAACAATCAAGGAAGTGACGAGAAATCCCACGAGTGGGAGGAAACCTTCACGCAGATAACATCTGACAAATCATTGATTTCCAGAATAATAAACTACTCAAAAAACAAAGACAAGAAAGAAAACAAATGACCCGCTCAATAGATGGAGCAAAGAACTGAACAGAGACTTCACAAGCGAGGAATTAGAGATGTCTGAAAACACCTCAAGAATGTTCAACAACACTAATCATAAATTAAGGAAATGCCAAATGAAAAACCACTTTAAATATTTTTACTCCAATAAGACTGGCCTAAGGATCAAGAAAACAAATGATACCAAGTAGCTGGAGAGGTTGTGGGGAAAAGGGGGAACACTCAATCCACTGCTGGTGGGAATGTAAACTCATACAGCCACTATGGAAAGCAGTGTGGAGAACCCTTGGAAGACTGGAATAAAAAAATTTGCCATACACACGAACCCGACCCAGCCATACCACTCCTTAGGCATGTACCCCAAGACCTACGCACCACAGAGATACATGCACTGCCATGTATTGCAGCTTCTTCACAATAGCAAGGAGCTGGAACCAACCCAAATGCCCCTCAAGCTGACGAGTGGATAGAGAAAATGTGGTACATCTACACAATGGAGTTCTATGCAGCAGTAAGAAAGACAACATCATGAACTTTGCAGGAAAAATGGTCTGGGCGTAGAGGACATCATGCTGAAGGAAGTAACACAATTCCCAGAAAACAAAAACGTGAATGATATCCTCATCTGTGGATGCTAGTGCCAATTACCAATTTGTAAGTGATTCTTGTAAATCAGTATGGGGCCTCATAGAGCCGATGAGCTTTTTTTCCAAGAGTTGGGCATAACGCATTTTGAAACGGACAAACAACAACAACAAAACAACAGAAAAAGACTGCATCAATGAAAACTGACGGAAAACAAGGAACTTTCTGCTTTCAAACAGTCAACCTATCCAACTTAATTCTCAGGAAATATTGGAATGAAAGAGATGGAAACATTTTTGGTAGAATGCATCGAGCTGCAGCGGGGGGAATGAGGCGGAACACACGGGTCTAGATTTGTTAAAAAAGTTATAAAAAAATAAATTTTATGTGAAAACAAAAAAAAAGAAACATTAGTACAACTGTCGTATGCTTACAAAGAACCGTCCCACCCTTCAGGAAAATCAAGCATAGCCTCGGAATGAAAAAAAAAAAAAAAAAGAAAGAAAAACCATACCAAACAAAGAGAGCCTAAATGCAAGGAGGAGTAGCTACACTTATAAGGGACAAGATGGACTTCAAACTAAAATTAGAATAAATAAATATCACTTCACAGCCATAAGCAACTTCCTAAACATCCATTTAGAGTACATAAAATTATAAACATACATGCACTAAAATAATTGGGCATGAGCCAGTTTCAATAAGAAAGGAAAATACTCTTGGGAACAAAGGCTCAAATAGACTCTAACACAATAGAGTACAAAAAAATTCATCTATATAAACCCAGAAAACTGTTACAAAGTAATTAGTCTATAGAACCAAAAATAACATAGATGTTACATGTTAACACTTTTTTTATTATTATTTTATTTCTTTATTTTTAAGGGTTTCTACAATATAATAACACGAGTTGTTTGTAGATAACATTGATGTTACTATGGTCGTTTGCCATACAATTAGGTAAGGGTATTGGTGCATTTTGCAAGGTATAATGTCCAAAATTTGAGCAATCCCAATGTTTCCCATAGTCCAGTTGGTGATTACTTGTATGCACAGCATGTTGATCAATAGATGAGTCCAGACTAAATTCCCGTAGTCGTCATGATTCACCCTATCAGCTCAAATACACTCTCAGCCCTTACATTCTACCCATACCACGACTACATCTAACAACTCTCGCCTTCCACAATTTGTTCCCTGGGCTTTGGGACAAGGGCAACAAAGTAGGTGAGAAGAAAAACAGTCTAATTCTTTGGGAGTTGTCATTTCTGGGACTCAGTCTGTTCAGGTTTCCCGTTTTCCCTTCAAGGGGTGGACCAAACTTTGTCCAGTGATACTCCTTTTTATTCTATACTAAACAAAGCACAAGCAAATGAATGTCACAGGCATTTAATAGCGAGTACTAATATTTCTGTCAAGCTAAAGCTGTGAGCATAGACACAAAGATGCTGTGGATGGTATGCTAATCTGCCAAAATGTGGTTTGCTCTATAAAGTGTGACAGTTCTTATTGTGGCTTATAACATCTCCTAATCACTAGAAGACATCAAGCTTATGGCATCTGCTTTGAGTTATTCCTCAAGGAGAGAGCTAATAAGCCATTAGATTTGGGATATAATATATAGACACTTGGCTGCCACTGTTGCAGAGTATCTCCAGGCTGTTGAGGTTGTAGCTGATATTGATGGAGGGAGTCTGCTTGTCTCAGGGAGTACCAATATTTGCTGTATTGCTTTAGTGGCCTTGGATAAGGCTCTCTGGCCATTTCAGAGGCCAGGTGTACGCTAGCAAGTGACGTCCCATAACATTTTTCACGCTCACACCAGGTCTTCAACAACACGTGACTTACTGCCTTTCCCTTTGCATATATCCCACTTATTAGGCAAAAGGCCCTAAAATTTGGAGGGGGTGTGTGAGATATCCAGCCAACATCTCCTAGGCAGAAATAATTCATTGCTGATATCAGAGCTTCTGTATAATATTATTTTGCTTAATTACACACTTAAAACACTTTACTATTGAATTGGCTCTAGATAGAGAATTAATCTTTCACAGTTCCTATGCCTTATCAGTCAATTAAAAAGGGGGTAGTTATACCTGTTTATAGGATATGATTACCACTGTAACAGTTGCTCTAATTTACAGTTAGGGAATGATTTCATAACCATCATGTTTCTTTTTTCCTATTAAAGGGAAGAGGTAGGAAGGATTCGTCAGTATCTGGAAGGTGAACTTCATTAGGGCCCATTAAAACAGTTAACCCCAATACTATTCAGATGAGATGGCTCAGTGTCTGTGACCAGCAGTCTGAGGTTCTCTTTTCCTTTAATGTTTCAGATGGGTCAGCTCTCTGCTGGCATTTCCCAGTCCCTCCTTCACAGCCAAAAATTGTACGTTTTCAGGCATTTAAATTGGGTATATGTTTCCCCTTGGACAAAAATGAAGTATTAATCAAGGAAAGGTAAAATGAAAATAGGAGCAGAAAAATCTTGGGTTACAACCTAAGGTGGTCATTTCAACTTGTAAAATGAATTAAGAATGTCAATTATTTAGGTTGGAATACTAGCAGCCTTGCAAAAGATGTAGTAGGAATGGCTGGAGAGATGGCTTGGTGTTTTAGAAGCACTGGTTGTTCTTGCAGAAGACCCAGGTCTCGATTCCCAGCACCCACATGCAGCTAACAACTGTCCATAACTCCAGTCCAGGGGGATTTCACCACCCTCTTCTAACATCCACAGGCATTACACAACACACGGATATTACGTACATGCAGCCAAATACTCATACACATAAAACAAAATAAATTTTAAATGGGACCAAGTCATCCAAATATCACATGACCAGAAGGAGTATGAAACCACCTGAGGAAATTTAAAAATAGCACATAAGCACATATATGTACAGACAATATCTAAGCCATTGTATCTACTTCTGAACATAGGAACTGAAGAGGTAACTATTTTTCACTGTGTATCACTGTGGATTTATTATTGTTTTTACAAATATCTTTCTTTCACAAGAAGAGATACTTTAGGTTTTCCCCTCTTGTCCAAAACCTTTGAGTGAAAATCCCAATGCCACTTAGGAAAGCACCCTTTTACTAACTCTAGTTCAAAGTACCTAAGGTCTTCACAATCCTGGCTTTCAGGAAGAATCGAATTGACAGGAGGCCAATTTTCAAAGTTCTCTCTGAAAGATGGACAAGACCCACAGCTGATCACCTTCCAAAACCCATCAGTCTCAGACGACCTGCCCAACACAAGGTCTTCTCGCCAGTTCAAAACTCCACTGAGCATTTTTACATGTTCCACTGCCGCTGAGCAGTTTCATTCACCCTTCCAACACGTATACACGTCTCTGGCCTGGAGTTCAGCTTTTTTTATTTTTATTTATTTAACATTTTTTTAGTTGATGCTTTGTGCATGTTTTTTTGTTGTTTGTTTTTTCTTTTTTTTTTTTTGTTAATGATGGGGGGTCTGCTCTTTTTTTTATACATCATTTTTCATTTCATTTCAGGCATATTTCCTTTTCCCTCTCCCCCTCCCCCACCTCTCAATCCCAGATCATGTACTCCGCCATATCTGTCCTGCATCTTTCTCTAGTCATTTTTTCCGAATTTTTTTAGCTGTAGGTGATAATCCATGAGTAAAGCATCCGTCATGTAAAACCAATATTGCATGCTGTTGTGCCAAAAACCCCCACAGCCCCACTTTCCAACGGGGGGTGAGGGGTGGTATGTTCAATCAAGTTGATCAAATGAGTGTCCAGACTACATTGCTGTAGTTTCACCCAATCGCAGCCCTTACATCGACCATGCCCCCTCTCCGCAGAATTTTCCCTAGGCTTAAGAAAAGGGCACAGGTGGATGAGATGCAATAAACAGTCCACTCTCTCTGGAGCTGTTGTCTTGGGCGCTGGTCAATTCTGGCTGTTTCTTTTCATGGGCTGACAGTTTGTCAGGAAATAACCTTTCAATCCTACTATTAAGCACAAGCAATTAGATAATATAGGTATTTAAACAGCTCTTAAATATTATAGTAGGTTACTTTGTTATAGAGAAACATAGTTGGATGGTATGTTAATCCATGAATTACATTTTTTTCCTGTTAAAATTATACAGGGTCTTACTGTGGCTTATAACATCTCCTAACCTGTAGAGGGATGTAAGCTTGGGGCATCAGCATGGGTTATTCTCCAAGGAGCAGAGCCAATAGCCAATTGATTTGGGATAAACAGACATTATGTCGCTGCCTCTGCTGCACAGTATTTCCAGGGCAGAGTGTAGCTGGTGCTGACGGTGGAGTCTTGTTACTCAAGGGAGACCCGTATTCTGCCTTTATTAGTTTAGTGGCCTTTGGTTAACACTCTCTAGTATTCCACAGGCCTCTGTACACTTGCAAGTGGGCTCTCAATACATCTTTCCCATGTTAACGTCAAGGTCTTCAGCAAAGCAGGGCCTTATCGCCTGCTCTTCTTGCAGGTATCCCAGTTGAGGGCAGGAGCCTTTACCTTTTTGTGGGCTTGGATCCCCGTGGCCAACCGATCTCCCGTGGGTTAGATATTCCATTTCTGATAACAGAGCTTCCTGTATTGATATATTTTGGTTAAGTGCATGCTTGAGAAGCAAACTTAATTTTTATGTTAAATCATCTTAAAAGAATGCTACAATGTGGTACTGTACAACAGAGGATATTATAGAGAACATTGTATGTGCCAATCCCAAATTATTGCTCTACAGATTTTATGTAAAACAAATGTAAAACAGCAATTTATATCTACATTTAACACAGATGCATTACTGTATTTATCAGTGGGTAAAACACTGTTGTTTAATATACACATGATTTACTTTTACTAACTCCTAAAACACAATGTAACCCGTAGACAGTAGCTAGGCAAAACTGGGTAGTTGCTGAGCTCATGTCAATTAAAGATGCATTAATCGAATATACACCCGTGTCCCTCTCCCACCCCTCCCCCTTTCCCAATCACCATTCAGTCCATTTCTGATGCAGTCTTTCTCTTGTTCTTTACTATGCATCCCTCTTCGTTCACGGGAAAATTTTTATCTGGGTTATTGGTTCTTACCATGTCCACATATGGAGGGACACCATGTCGTTTGTTTTTCTGGGACTGGGTTACTTCACTTTATATAATGTCTTCTAGCTCCCATCCATTTACCTGCAAGTTTCATGATGTTGTCCCTCTTTACTGTTGCATATAACTCCATTGTATATATGCTTACCAGCATTTCTCTATCCACTCGTCAGGTGAGGGCACCTTGGGCTCGTGCAGCTTTTTGCTATTTGTGAACAGAGCTGCAATAAACTAGTGTGGCATTATCTTTGCATAAGAATTGTGTCCTTTGGGTATATACCACGGAGTGGTATGACTGGGCAAATGGAAGGGCTCATTTTGAGTCCTTCCAAGGGTTCCTCCACACTGCTTTCCATGTGCTGGACAAGTTTACATTCCACCAGCAATGGGGTGAGTGTTACCCCTTCCCCACAACCTCTAACACTTGGTATCATCTTGGTTTCTGATCCTAACCAGTCTTATTGGAGATTGGTGATTTTTACCTTGGGAACATAAAATTCTCTCCCATTGTTAGTTTCAATATCTCAAAAATTGAAAATTTATCAATAGGGCTGAAACACAGAGTTTTCCATGCGCAATCCCATAAAGGATAGTACCCCACCTCGCACCTCCCTCTTTTTTTTTTGTTTGGTTTTATTTTTTGACCTAATAGATGCCTAAGTTGAATACACATACCCCAATAAAACAGAGCCAAGGATAAAGCTTTCATTAAATTTCCTTAAACTGCTCTCATTGACGTATGCTACTTATTGGGAAGGAAATTTAAGTTAGTTCCTTTAAATTGTCCTATGAGTAAAAGAAAGTGTTATATTGTGATGTTGTATAATTCAGGAAAATATAGAGGCCATTTGTGTACCTTAACCCAAAAATTATTGTTGGAAATTCAACACAAATTAAAATCAATTAACATTTTATATTCCAAATTAGTTCAATTGTATTACCATTTTCACCGAAACCACAACCAGATTTAACTAATCTAAACAATTCACTAAGCCTTAAAAATATCCTATAATATGTAAACAAAGCTTGGGCAAGAGTTGAGTACTTGCTAAATAAATTTTACCCATAAACACTTTGCTCATTATGTTTTGTTCTGTTTTTGGTTTTTGCTTTTCCTCTGCTCAGGGGGGCCCTCACAACGAAATACTTACAACTAGGTGAATTGGCACTAGCATCACAGATGAGGGATACTATTCGTCGATTGTTTTTCTGGGACTGGTGTTACGTTCACTCAAGCTTATGTCCTTCTAGCTCCACGGGCCATTTTCCTGCAAAGCTCTGGATGTCATCTTTCTTTAACTGCTGCATAGAAAGCCGCATTGTGACGATGTACCACATTTTCTCTTATCCCACTCATTCAGGAGGAGCATTTGGGTTGGTTCCCTTGCTATTGTGAAGAGGAGCTGCAATAAACATGGTCATGCATGTATCTCTGTTGGTGGCGNAACTCCAGTTCCAGGGGAATCCGACACCCTCTTCTGACCTCCGCGGCATTGCACGACACGGGTGCACAAACCTGCATGCAGACAATACATTCATACACATACAGAAATTAAAAAAAAAAAAGAATAGCTTTCCAGTCATTGGTTGTGCCTGCTTCAGCAAGTATCATGACCCTGGGTAATATATGTGAATCAGCTGTTATTTCCTGTCAGAAATGGAAATGCTTTATTCCTTCCTCCTCCTTGCAAACATTTTTTGAAAAAATCTGATGTTATCCTGATATATTTATGCCTTTAAATACGTTTTCAACATTTTTTTTTTGTTTTGTACAAGTGGTGTTTTAACTATTTATATTCTAGTTGTGGCTGTTTTAATTCTAAGAGCATTCAGTGCCTGAATGAATATCTAGCTCTTTCTCAGTGTTTGGGAACTTACTAGTGCTTCTTTAATTGAATATGTTTTCTATGTCCTCAGCTTGTAGTCTTCTCCTTCCATGTCCATTATTCATAAGATTTGTCTTTTAACTGCATCCCAGAATTTTTCCATGTTATGATCTTATGTTTTTCCCTTCTTGTTAACTCATGTTCTAATTCATCTACCTCATCTTCAACTAACTAATATTCTGTCTTCAATTGGTCAAGATCCTTGGTTATTTTCAATTAATTTTCTTTTGGCTTATTGATAATTTCATTTCCAAAATGTCAATTTAATTTTTATATTTCATTTTGTGTGTACGAAAGTATTACCTGCATGTGTGTAAGTGCCCCTATGTCATGAAAGGCCCATGGAGGTGAGAAGAGGGCATGCAGATGTCCTGGAACTGGAGTTACAAATGGACAGTTGTTAGCAACTATGTGGGTGCTGGGAATTGAACCCAGGATCTCTGTAAATGCACCCAGTGCTATTTACCACAGAGTCAGTTCTCCACCTTGATCAATTTCATTTTAAAAGATGTTCTATCTCTAATCCTTCTTTCTTATTTGCTCCAGCTATTCATTTGAATTGCAAATTGATGAACATGATATAGCATAAGCATAGAAACAGAATCAAGGAATGCACAGTGCTAAGATCAGGGACCTCCCCGGACCACCTATAGCACAGAGTACCCCAGAACAGACTAAGTCAGGCATATCTCCCCCACCTTACCCCGCCCACCAACTGGAATTGCTGAGAGAGTGTCCAAGTGGACTTTTTGGAGACCCTTCAGAATAGAAAGGGAAGAGTGAATTAGACTTCCAATATATAAACAAAATTGAAAGCCTGAAACCTAGCCAAGTCAATACTCTGTAAACAAGGAGGATAAAAAAGGCATCTGAAGGAGGCAAGCAAAGCAAGCCTTCAACAGAGTGAAAAGACATTTGTGATTTGCATCAGAATACAGGCAAAAAAGGGAAACCCACATGTCAGGGACACGACGACAGGACAACATGGGAAATGTGCAGGATAATTCCATACCAAGCTCTACCAACTCTGTACATTGAGATTGCTACAGTGGGATCCCCGTGAGAGTGACCCAAGAAACAGATCTTAGAGGAACAATTGCAGACCTATTCAGAGGAATTAAAGAATATAAAGAACAAGTCAGAGAATTAAGGAGACAGAATGAAAACTTCAAGAAGGACCTAGAGGGATAAAATGACAAACTTCAGAAGGAACTAAAGGGAGAGAATGACAAACTCCAGACAGAACTAGAGGGAGAAAATGACAAACTCTGGAAGGAAGTGGAAACACTGAAAAAGGAAGCCAATCAGCGAAGTAAGGAGCACCAAGAAGAGATTGAGAAGCTCCAAAAGGAAGTGGAAATACTAAAGAAATCACAGGATGAAATGAAAAAGGAAATAGAACACTCATCTAATCAAGAGGAAAGGAATGGAAAAAGCCTCAGAAATAGAATGGAGGAAGCAGAACAAAGAATATTAGACCTGGAAGATAACACACAGAACAACTATAAACCTCAAGTAAAGATTATGAAAAATTTAATACACAAAAGTGGAACAACCAGGAAATATGGCACACTATATAAAGGTCAAACCTCCTCCGTATTATAGAAATAGAGAAAATAGAAGAATCCCAAGAGAATGGTATTGATCAGATCTTCAACAGAATAATAGATGAAAATTTCCCCAAACTAAAAAAAGACAAACCCATACAAATACAAGAAGCACACAGAACTCCAAACAGACAAGATCAGAAAAGAAACTCTCCATGCCATATCATACCTAAAATGCTAGAGGCCCAAACAAAGACAAAATTCTGAAAGCCACAAGAGAAAAAACAACAAGTTACATATAAGGGGAAACCCATTAGAATTACAACTAACTTCTCAGTGCAAACTATGAAAGCAAGAAGAACATGGAGCAAAGCATTCCCAGTCTTAAAGGACTATAGATGCCAACACAGGTTACTATACCCAGAAAAAGTGTCGATTATAGTTGAAGGAGAAAAATCTTCCATGACATAAACAAGATGATAGAATACATGTCCGGAAAACCAATCCTTCAGAAAATACTTGAAGCAATTCAAAGGATGGAAGAGAGGAGCAACTATCCCCAAGCACCTAGAAAGAGAAATTAATAAAAACATAACTGCAGAAGTAGAAACAGAGACTAAAAATGCAAATGAATAATAAGGTAAAATGAAGCAACATGCACCTTTCAATTATAACCTTAAATATTAATGGACTAAACCCACCAATCAAAAGACATAGACTGGGAGGTTGGATTAGAAAACAAAACCCATATATATGCTGTCTGCAAGAAACCCATCTCAATCTCAAGGATAGACACCAACTTAAGGTGAAGGGATGGAAAAAATATTCCAAGCAAATGGTACCAAAAAGAAAGCAGGAGTTGCTATTTTAATATCAAACAAAATAGACTTCAAAGTAAAAGAAATCAAAAGAGACGGCCATTACTACTTCATCAAAGGAACAATTGACCATGAAGACTTCACAATCATGAGTATATATGCACCAAACTCTGGTGCACCAAACTTTATAAAGAAAATTCTTCAGGACCTCAAGGCACAGATTAACCCCAGCACACTAATAGTAGGGGACTTCAATAGCCCACTAAGTCCTTTGGATGGATCAACAGGACAAAGAATAAACAGAGAGACATCTAAACTGAATGATACGATACACCAAACGTACCTCAAAGACGTCTACCAAATATTCCACCCAAATACCAGAGAATACAATTTTATTTATTTCTGCATGTGTATGAATGTACTGTCTGCATGCAGGTTTGTGCACCCGTGTCGTGCATTGCCGCTGAGGTCAGAAGGGGGTGTTGGATTCCCCTGGAACTGGAGTTCTCCTGGAATGGGAGTTTCAGACGGTTCTCAGCTGCCATGTGGGTGCTGGGGATTGAACCCGGGTCCTCTGTAAGAGCAGCCGGTGCTCTTAACCACTAGGCCATCTCTCCAGCCCATAATACACTTTCTACTCAGCACCCCATGGAAAATTCTCCAAAACAGATCACATAATGGGACATGGAAAAAACTCAACAAATACAAAAAGATTGAAATAATTTCATGCATTCTATCAGACCAGAGTGTAATAAAGCTCAATATCAACACCAGTTTAAGCCCTACAACCTACAAGAACACATGGAGACTAAACAACACTCTCCTGAATAATGAATGGGTCAAGGAAGAAATAAAGAAAGAAATAAAAGCATTCCTGGAATTGAATGACTATGATAATACAACACAACAAAACCTATGGGACATGTTAAAAGCAGTCCTAAGAGGGAAGTTTATCGCCCTGAGTGCCTATATCAAAAAACTAGAAAGAGCACAAGTAAACTATCTAACACTGCAGCTAAAAACACTTGAGAGACAACAACAAATGAACCCTAAATGTAGCAGACAGGAAGAAATAACAAAAATCAGAGCAGCAATCAATGAAATAGGAACAAAGAAAGCAATACAAAAAAAAAAAAAAATCAATGAATCCAAAAGTTGGTTCTTTGAGAGAATAAACAAGATAGACAGAACTCTAGCCCAGTTAACCAAAAGAAAGAAGGAACAACTCCAAATCAATACAATCCGTGATGAAAGGAGAAATATCACAAAAATGAAAATATCCAGACAATCATATGGGAATACTTCAAAAACATCTACTCTAATAAGTTTGAAAACCTAAAGATATGGGTGAATATCTGAAATCCTGGGAATCACCAAAGCTCAACCAAGAAGAGATCAACAGCTTAAATAGACCCATAGTATATGAAGAAATTGAAGATCTAATAAGAAATCTCCCAACGAAAAAAAGCCCAGGCCCAGATAGTTTCAAGGCAGAAATCTATGAAACATTTCAAAAAGAGTTACAATCATTATTACTCAAATTGTTTAGAAAGATACAAGCAGAGGGAAGTCTCTCAAATTCCTTCTATGAAGCCAGGATCACTTTTATACCAAAACAAGGCAAAGATACAACCAAAAAGGAGAACTATGGGCCCATGTCATTAATGAACACAGATGCAAAAATTCTCAACAAAATACTTGCAAATTGCATACAGACCCATATCAAGAAGATCATCCATCATGACCAAGTTGGATTCATACCAGAAATACAGGGATGGTTCAACATATGAAAATCAATAAATATCATAAAACATATAAATGGACTGAAAGACAAACATCACACCATCATCTCAATTGATGCGGAAAAAGCCTTTGACAAAATCCAGCATCCCTTCATGCTTAAAGTCCTAGAGAGAATTGGATTGGAGGGATCATTCCTCAATGTAATCAAAGCCATATATAGGAAACCCACCCAATATCTTCCTAAATTGGGAAATGACAGAAGCATTCCCTTTAAAGGTAGGGACTCAGCAAGGCTGCCCCCTGTTGCCACTCCTCTTCAATATAGTGCTTGAAACACTCACTTGCTATGGCAATAGCACAAGAAAAGGAAATTAAAGGAGTTCTAATTGGAAGAGGAAGTCGAAATATCCCTTTTTGCTGATGATATGATTGTTTACTTACAGCATGCTAAAAAACACCAGAAAACTCCTAGAAATGATTAAGAGCTTCTAGTAAAGTGACAGGATACAAAATTAACCTAGAAAAAATCAGTAGCCTTTCTTTACACCAACAACATGCAACTGAAGAAGGAGACCTTCCCTCTCGCAATAGCCTCAAAAACAATATGATACCTAGGAACAAACGTAACCAAAGAGAGCAAAAATCTCTACAACAAAAAATTGTAAACCCCTGAAGAAGAAAATTGAAGAAGACATCAGAAGTTGGAAAAACCTCCCATGCTCATGGATTGTGAAAATTCATATAGTAAAAATGCCCATTCTACCCAAACTCTTGTACAGATTTAATGCAATCCCAAGAGTTTCTTCACAGGCTTGGAGAAAAAAGTCCTTAATTTCACTTGGAAGAACAAAAGACCCCAAATAGCCATAGCAACCCTGAGTGAAAAGAGCAATACTGTGGGGGTGGGTCTCTATACCAGACTTCAAACTATACTACAGGGCTATAGTCATAAAAACAGCTTGGTATTGGCACAAAAACAGACCTGTTGACCAATGGAACAAAACTGAAGATCCAAACCTGAGCACATACAATTTCAGCCACCTCATATTTGACAAGGGGGCCAAGAAGACACAATGGAGGTAAGACAGCTTCAGCAAGCGGTGTTGGCCAAACTGGATCACCATTTGTAGAAGAATGAAATTAAACCCCTACCTTTCACCCTGTACAAAAGTCAATTCCAAATGGATTAAAGACCTCAATGTGAAACTCCAAGCTCTGAAGGCAATAGAAGAAAAAGTTGGCAGCAGACTATAAGACATAGGTGTAGGAAAAGACTTCCTAAATCAGACAGCACCTGAGCAAGCATTAAGGTCAACAATTGACAAATAGTACCTCATCAAACTCAAAAGCTTCTGTCCATCCAAAGAAACAATCAAGGAAGTGAAAAGAAAACCCATAGAGTGGGAGGAAAGCTTCACTGCAGATACATCTGACAAAGCATTGATTTCCAGAGTATATAAACTACTCAAAAAACAAAGAAGAAAGAAAACAAATGAATCATTCAAAAGATGGAGCAAAGAGCTGAACAGTGACTTCACAAGTGAGGAATTAGAGATGGCTGAGAAACATCTTAAAAAGTGTTCAGCATCACTAATAATTAAGGAAATACAAATTAAAACCACTTTAACATATCATTTCACTCTGATAAGATTGGCTAGAAACAAATGATACCAAGTGCTGGAGAGGTTGTGAGGAAAGGGGAACACTCATCCATTGCTGGTGGGAATGTAAAATTGTACAGCCACTATGGAAAGCAGTGTGGAGAAACATTGGAAGACTCAAAATGAGCTTACCACCTGACCCAGTCATACCACTCCTGGGTATATACCCACCAGACTCTTCTTACCACAGAGATATATGCACAGCTATACTTATTGTAGCTCTGTTCACAATATCAAAAAGCCTGAACCAATCCAAATGCCCCTCAACTAATGAGTGGATAGGGAAAATGTGGTCCATGTACACAATGGAGTTCTATGCAGCAGTAAAAAAAAGACAACATCAGGGGCTGGAGAGATGGCCTAGCTGTTAAGAGCTCCCACTGCTCTTGCAGAGGACCCGGGTTCAATCCCCAGCACCCACATGGCAGCTTTAACTCCAGTTCCAGGGTAATTCGACACCCTCCTCTGACCTCCGTGGCATTGCACTACACGGGTGCACAAACCTGCATGCAGACAGTACATTCATACACATACGAAAATAAATAAATTTTATAAAAGATAACATCATGAATTTTGCAGGCAAATGGATGGAACTAGAAGATATTATGTTAAGTGAAGTAACACAGTCCCAGAAAACAAACGAATGGTATCCCTCATCTGTGGATGCTAGCGCCAGTAACCTAGTTGTAAATATTTCTTGTTGGGTGTGATGCATATTGGAAACAGCAACAACAACACCAACAACCGAAAAGAGTGCATCAAAGTACTGACTGATATGGTGAATCTGGTGGGGAGGGGGGGTTGGAAGGGGGACACAGTTCGATTTGTAACATAATCTTGTACAAAAAATATATAAAACAATTAAACAAAATGAAAAAAAGAAACAGAATCAAGAACAAAATCACATAATCTTTTTTTAATCTGTTTCCTCAGTGTTTATTTTTTTATTTTCATTTTTTATTGATGCTTTGTGTATTTCATACATCATTTTCCAATTCAGTTCAGGCATATTTCCCTTTCCCTTCCCACCACTCCACCCCACCCCATCCCATCCCAGATCATGCATTCTGCCATTACTGTCCTGCATCTTTCTCTCATTTTTTCATTTTTTAACATTAATAATTTATGAGTACAAGCATTCTTCATGTAAAACCAATTTGCAAGCAGTTGTGCCCAAACCCACACAACCCATGGGTTCCACCATCCAGCAGGGGGGACTTGTATGTTCAATCAAGTTGATCAAATGAGTGTCCAGATTATATTGCTGTAGTTTCACCATTCACTCCAATCGCAGCCCTTACATTCTACCATGCCCCCTCTTCCACAGATTGTTCCCTAGGCTTAGAAAAGGGGCACAGGTGGATGAGAAGCAAAACAGTCTACTTTCTCTGGAGCTGTTGTTTTGGTCTCTGGTCAATTCTGGCTGTTTCCTTTCATGGGCTGATAGTTTGTCCAGGAATAACCTTTCAATCCTACTAATGAAGCACAAGCAATTAGATATATAGGAATCTAAACATTACTAATTGTTATGGTAGGTTACTTTGGTATAGACACATATGTTTGGATGGTATGGTAATCCATGAATCACATTTTTTTCTGTTAGATATGACAGGGTCTTTCTGTGGCTTATAACATCTCCTAGCCACTAGAGGATGTAAGATTGTGGCATCAGCCATGGGTTATTATTCCTAAAAGGAGACAGTTAATAGCCAATTAGATTTGGGATATACAGGCATATGGCTGCCACTGCTGCACAGTATTTCCAGACAGGTGAAGTGTAGCTGGTGCTGAAGGAGGAGTCTTGCTTGACTCAAGGAAACCTATATTTGCTTTATTGGTTTAGTGGCCTTTGGTAACACTCTGGTATTCCAGAGACCATCTGTACACTTGCAAGTGTGGTCTCAATACATCTTTCCCATGTTTACATCAGGTGTTGGACAGCAGGCTCCATACATACACCGAATTTACAAAGTCTGATAAACTAAAGGTTAATTCCAAGGCATATTTGGGGATTCACAGTTTAACTGTAAGCTTGTACACAGGTAAAAAAAAAATATAACTACATTCCTAAATTACATAGCAAGTTGATGTATATTTTAATGTTCTTTATAAAAGAGATTTATTCTTTCTTATAAATCTTACAATTGAGGAAAATAGAGACATATACTTCAAGCT
>VZQC01009036.1:3023756-3056442 GCA_009823505.1 Rhizomys pruinosus | reverse complement strand
TTTTTTTGTCTTTTTGAGACAGGGTCTCCCTGTAGCCCCAGCTGTCCTGGAACTCACTCTGTAGACCAGGCTGGCCATGAACTCACAAAGATCCGCCTGCCTCTGCCTCCCAAGTGCTAGGATTAAAAGCGTGCGCCACCACGCCCGGCAGCATAACAGCTTTTACTTCCATCCATTTACCTGCAAATTTCATGATGTTGTCTTTCTTTACTGCTGCATAAGACTCCATTGTGTAAATGTACCATTTTCATTATCCACTCATCAGTTTGGGGACACTTGGGTTGCTTCCATCTCTTCATTTTAATGAAAAGAGCAGCAATAAACATTGTATATACCCAGGAGTTGTATGATTGGGTCAAATGATAGGTTCATTTTTAGTGTTTTAAGTGTTTTCCACACTGATTTCCATAGGAGTTGCATAAATTTGCAATCCCACCAGCAGTGGATGAGTGTTCCCCTTTCCCACAGCCTCTCCAGCATTTGGTATCATTTGTTTTCTTGATAATAGCCAGTCTTACCAGGGTAAGATGATATCTTAAAGTGGTTTTAATTTGCATTTCCTTAATTACTGACAATGCTGAAGACTTTTTAAGATGTTTCTTAGCCATCTTTACTTCTTCTCTTGAGAGGTCTCTATTCAGATCTTTAGCCCACTATTTAATTGGATTATTTGTTTCCTTGGTCCTTTATTTTTAAGTAATTTATATACTCTGTACATCAAACCTCTGTCAGATGTGTCATTGGTGAAGATTTTACCCCACTCTGTGGGTTTTATCTTCACTTGTTTATTTCTTTTGCTGTACAGAAGCTTTTTCGATGCATAACATTTCTTTATTTTCTTAGTCTTAAATACATCTGAGATTCCAGTGTTGAGGCTGGGGATTGACTGTCTACATGAGAAAAAGAATAATGTATCAGCTCTATTGGGATAAACAGACTGTTTCACGGTAAGGTAGTGTAGAGTTCTTCCTAAACTAGTAGTTTTTGAAGTTTAGAAGCAGAACTCTTAAGAGGAAGGTCATGTGTGGGGCACCTGGAGCTGGAGTTGGTCTGGGTGAAGGAAGGGAGATGGCCTAGGATGTTGCCTTCTCATTTCTCCCCCGACTAACCCCTCAAAGTGGCCTCTGTAGAACTTTCTGGGTTTAGTGGATCACCCTTTAGTGACCATCTCATTTGGCCTTTTAGAGTTTCAGCTTTCCCACTCAGTTTCTAGGTTTTTAAATTTTATTTATTTTTTAAATTTTATTTATTTATTTATTTATTTTTTAAATGTCAGTCTCTAGCATTTAACAATTTTTTTTTATTTATTTCTGTATGTGTATGAATGTACTGTCTGCATGCAAGTTTGTGCACCCGTGTCGTGCAATGCCGCGGAGGTCAGAAGACGGCGTCGGATTCCCCTGGAACTGGAGTTCTTCTGGAATTGGAGTTACAGACGGTTCTCGGCTGCCATGTGGGTGCTGGGGATTGAGCCCGGGTCCTCTGTAAGAGCTGTCGGCGCTCTTAACCGCTAGGCCATCTCTCCAGCCCTATTTATTTTTTTATGTGTATGAATGTACTGTCTGCATGTAGGTTTGTGCACCCGTGTCATGCAATGTTGCAGAGGTCAGAAGAGGGTGTCAAATTCCCCTGGAACTGGAGTTAAAGGCAGTTCTCAGCCACGATGCCGGTGCTGGGGATCAAACCTGGGTCCTCTGTAAGAGCAGTCAGTGCTCTTAACCACTAGGCCATCTTGCCAGCCCCGTCATTCTTTTTTTTAATAATGCTTTTATTAATGTTTTGTGTATTTCAGACATCATTTCTCAGTTCAGTTTAGACATATTCTGCTTTCCCTTCCCCCCGCCCCACCCCAGATCATGCATTCTGCCATAAATGTCCTGCATATTTCTCTCCATCTTTTTTTATGTTTAGGAATTCACATTTTCCTCCTTTAATTTTATATTACTCTAAAATATGAATACATACTTTCCACTCATATACAGTAATTACAGAATCTGAAAGTAAGTGGTGGATGGTTTCTAGAGCCTAAGAGATTTACATTATAACAATATAGGTGCTTTCAGAGAAACAGAAATTAACAATAATGTAGTTCAGCTTGCCTTTCATCTGGGGATTTGGTGCTAGCATCCACAGATGAGGGAGACCATTCGCTTCTTGTTTGAGGTCCCACTTGTTGTTTGTTGACCTTATTTCCTGAACAACTGCTGTCTTATTTAGAAAGTTGTTTCCTATGCTTTATGATATCATCTTGGTTAATCGTTCCTTTCATAAGAATGAAGTGACCCTCTTCATCTCTTCTGATTAGTTTTAGTTGGAAGTTTATTTTGTCTGATATTATAATAGCAACTCCTAATGGTTTGAACCACACACCACATGGTGTCCACCTACCTGCCAGCTCTCCAGGACTGGTTGCATACTTCTGGATGTGGGTCCAGGGGCAGGAAAGTCTAGCCTGGATCCAAGAAATTGTTCCCAGGTGTTTCCTAGCTAGTGGGTAGGGATTCTGGAACACTACCAACCACCACTGGGCAGAGGTTCACCTCAAACACTCAGTGGGGAATTGTACTCACATAACCACCACACCACATTGGATCCTCCTACTGGCTCTCCAGGTCTGATTATAAATGCTTTTGTCCAGGGGCAGGGAAGCTGAGGCTGCGGTAGAGGGAGGGGTCCAGGTTTTCCCTAGCTATTGGGTCTAGTTGAGGAAGGGTTAGGATGGGAACGAATTTGGGATTTTTCTTCTGCCAAATATTGAGTTTATTTTCTTTGAAGAAATAAACAACTAATGATCTTAGTAGCCTGAAACACCAAGGGGCAGCCAGATACTTGCTGGATCCACTGAAAAATCTCAGCAAAAATGGGCTTTCTTGTGATACCTCACTATAATTTTTCTCTATTCTGATAACTAGAAGTTTAATTTTAGAAACACTACCGGGTAGAACTTAGAGTATGAATACATCCCAAAGAGATTAAAACATAAGGCAAGAGGTTCCTTATACATGGATTCTAGCCACAACACTTGCTATAATGAGTTCTTCCGATGTTAATTTCATCTTGAGCTGAGACATCTCATTCATTACACCTTGTATAGAGAACTAATTCCTTAATATTGATAAATTAATGTTGTCCTCTGAGGCATATATTTATAGAAAGAAGAGTTCCTTAAAGACACATTTTCAGTTTGTCTGTCTCTCATGCAAGTGCTTACATACTTTTGCTCTTTCTCTGAAATGAACACAGCATAAGTAAGGAGGTATTTATGGAATGAAACTGTTCATCTACATGGTAGTGTTTTTATTGTGCCTTACTTTTCCATTTAATGGAAAACTAAGGCACAAATAACTACATAATTACATAACTACAATACCAGTGTACATAGTTTGGTACATTTTACTGTTTATCCATTTATATCATATTATATTTCATCATAATTTCACAATCTCTTTGAGTATTATTCCTAAACTCTATGAGATACCAAAGTTTGTAAGGCACTTGGGAACTACAGGAACTACCTGTATTCTATCATATTTAGTGTAATAGCAATTCTTTTATACTTTTTACTACTGCAGGTCTACAATTTCCTTAGCATAAATTCACTGAAACAGAATGTTCAATTCAATGTGTTAACACATT
The DNA here is from genome assembly GCA_009823505.1 of Rhizomys pruinosus. Classification (NCBI taxonomy): domain Eukaryota; kingdom Metazoa; phylum Chordata; class Mammalia; order Rodentia; family Spalacidae; genus Rhizomys; species Rhizomys pruinosus. The sequence goes on along the minus strand of VZQC01009036.1, from coordinate 3,052,806 downwards.
TATTTTTTATTTTTAAATATTTTTCTTTATTTTTTTTTTTTTTTTTTTTTTTTGTCTGTTTGAGACGAAGGTCTCCCTGTAGCCTCAGGCTGTCCTGGAACTCACTCTGTAGACCAGGTTGGCCTTGAACTCACAAAGATCCGCCTGCCTCTGCCTCCCGAGTGCTAGGATTAAAGGCGTGCGCCACCACGCCCGGCTTCTTTATTATTTTTTATGTGTATGAGTGTACTGTCTGCGTGTAGGTTGGTGCACCCTTGTCAAGCAATGCAGAGGAGGTCAGAAGTGGGTGTTGGATTCCCCTAGAACTGGAGTTAAAGATGGTTCTTAGCTGCCATGTGGGTGCTGGGAAGCAAACCCGGGTCCTCTGCAAGAGCAGTCTGCGCTCTTAACCCCTGAGCCATCTCTCCAGACCCGTGTTAACACATTTTTTCCAACTCATATTAACCACAGAGTCTGGGTGCACAGGCAAGTGTTAAATACAGAAACACATCAAGAAACAACATATTCCCACTGCTTAATGCAAATTACTGCAGTAACTATTGTATATAACATCTTCAACTCAGGAGACATAATTCCTTTTGAATTTGAAATGGTATTTTTGCCAGAGTGCTTTGCTATTGTGACCTTCAGTTTTAGAATGCAGTCTGAAGTGGTTGATATTTACTTTGTTGCTATGAATAGTCATTCCTGTTGACAGTGATGGTCTTTAAGAATTCAGATCATTCTCAAAATCTCTGTGAATTTACATCTTCTGTTGGGAAACTCATGCACCAAGAATGCTCTAGCAATAGCAAGCAACTGACAAGTGATGGAGACTGCTGTGAACTGTACTCTAGGAAGCAGGGTGTTTCATGACTGTGATAATAAATGAAACATTACAGAGTTATCTTGACTGATCTATTACTGGAGACAAACTTCTTGTTTCAGATGTGTTTATGAAGTACCACCATTTAATGTTTTTGAGTCAGTTCAGAGAAATCAAGCAGCAGGTCTAGTAGAAGCTAAGGTACTGAAAAGTAAGAATGAGAGGACCACCTTCAAAGGCTGAGAATAAGACAAATGGAAAGATGATTTACTCTTACTGTATATTTTTAGATGTTGGCAACAAGGTCACAATGTTTCCAGGTAACCTCTGTCCTCTCAGCCACTCTAGACACTGCATTTTCATATCTCTTTCTCAGAAGAACTAGTGATACTTTAATGACTATTTGTTTACCTTGGCTCTTCATTTACAAAACAGAACTCAAGGGTCCAGAGTTTATTGTTATTCAAGGCTTGTATGTCCCTTAGCACATGGCATATTTTAGTTAAAATGTTCAGTATATGAATATGAACTTGGTTGTTATCAGTGGTAGTATCTAGCTTTTGGCTTTCCAGTCTCATTCTGTATTTTCTAAATGAGTTTGGGGAAAAAAAAAAAACCAAGAGTTTTCTTTGTCAAGATTATAAACAAAAGAGAATACACATCAAAACTTACATTTCTGCTGTCATTTCTTGATTCAAATCCCTAATGAGCCAAATTGGTAACTGTCTTACAAATTTTGGCATCTTATGTGGTTTAAGAATAACAATCTTGGTAATGCATCTGAGTTAAATGTAGATATAATTTGCTGTTGTCCACATTTGTTTTACACAAAATCTCTAGAGCAATAACTTTGGGATTGGCACATACAAATGTTCTCTATAATTTCTCTGTTGTACAGTATCACCTTGTAGCATTCTCTTTAAGATGATTTAAAGCAAAAATTAAGTTTGCTTCCCAAGTTAATCATATATAGTCACCCAAAACAGCATGGGTGAATTTGATGAAATCTGTGCCTTGATTCCACCCTATAGTTATGTATAATACAACTGTTCTTCTGGAGATTCATGGGTTTAAAAAAAAAAAGGGGGGGCGGTACAGACAGAAATGAAACCTTCTAGTCAAGAACCTTGCAATTCAAATCTTTAAAACTAACTATGGGAAGAGATTTTTTGTTCCAACAGGTACAAAATGTCACCAACTTAACGGCTAGAAAGAAAAGATACAACTTGCATTGAGTAGGATGTACCAAAAAGTGGCAACTGAAGGTTGACCCGTCTGAACACTGAAAGAAGAAAAGCCTCAGATTGCCATAAACATCGACCCTTCTGTGGATCCTACATGTAACAACTATCTATTATGAGCCTAATGAAACTTATACCTTCTAGGTGCAACAAAGGTTTTGATATGACTTTCTTGCCTCCCCCCCCATAGACAAGGAGAAATATGACGAGATGATGTCATTTTCCAACTGAAATTGGAGACAACTATTATAGAGGTAATCTTCTATAAAACCGGTAAAAATTGCCTTCTTTAATTGACTAATAGACATAAGAACTGTTAAAAGGATTACTCTGTTCAGAACCAAATATAATACTAAAGTTCCTTGGCTATGCACTTAGGCAAAGTATATTAATGCAGGAGCTCTGACAACAGCAATGGATTGTTCTACCAGGGGGATGTTGGCCAGGGGATCCAAGCCCCACAAAAGGTAAGGGCTCTTGCCCCTAAGTTGGGATACCTGCAGGAGGAGAGGCGATAAGACCCTGCATCGAAGACCCGATGTTAACATGGGAGGGATGTATTGAGACCAACATGCAAATGTACAGATGGCCTCTGGAATCAGAATAAAACTAAACCAATAAAGCAAAATACGGGTCTCCCTGAGTCAAGCAAGACTCCACCATCAGCACCAGCTACACTTCACCTGCTGGAAATAACTGTGCAGCAGAGGCAGCCATGTGCCTGATATCCCAAATCTAATTGGCTGTTGGCTCTCTCCTTGGAGGAATAACCATGGCTGATGCCACAAGCCTACATCCTCTACAGTTAGGAGATGTCATAAGCCACAGTAAGACCCTGTTATATTTATCAGGGGGTAAAAATATAATCCATGAATTAACATATCATCCAAACATATGTGTCTATGCCAAAGTAACCTACCATAACTATTAGTGCTGCTTAAATACCTATATATCTAATTGCTTTGCTTCATTAGTAGGATCGAAAGGTTACTTCTGAACAAACTGTCAGCCCATGAAAAGGAAACAGCCAGAATTGACCAGAATCCAAGTCAACAGCTCCAGAGAGAGAGAGGACAGTTTTACTTCTCATCCACCTGTGCCCCTTTTTCTAAGCTAGGGAAACAATCTGCGGAAGAGGGGCGTGGTAGAATGTAAAGGCTGCGATTGGGAGGTGAACGTGGAAACTACAGCGATGTAGTCTGGACACTCATTGATCAACTTGATTGACAAACAACCTGTCAACCTCCACTGAAATGGTGGGACTGTGGGGGTTTGGGCACAACAGTCTATAGATTGGTTTTGCACGAAGGATGCTTATACTCATGGATTATCACTTATAGCTAAAAAATGAAAAAAAATAAACCTGAAAGATGCAGGACAGTTATGGCAGAATACATGATTCTGGGATGGGGTGGGGGGGGAAGGGAAAGGGAAAATTGCCTGATCTGAATTGGAAAATGATGTATAAATGCACAAACCATCAAATAAAAATTAAAAAAAAAAAAAAAAAAAAAGAATAACAATCTTAATAACAAAAGGCCAGGCATGGTGACACATGCCATTAATCCCAGCACTTGGGAGGCAGAGGAAGGCAGATCTCTGTAAATTCAAGGGAACCCTGGTATACAGAGTGAGTTCCCGGACATCTGGGGCTACAGGGAGACCCTGTCTCAAAAAAAAAAAAAGAATAATAATCTTGGAGATTTTGAACACATTAGGAAATATTTGTAAAGCATTATAAAGGGAAAACAAACTTGAATCTATTATCATCAGATTCAGACTATGACACAGCTATAAATATCTTGCAGAATAAAATAAATGATACTAAAATGAAATCTACATCTTCAGGAAAGTATCGAAATTGTAAATGTCCCTGGAAATATGAGAGGACACTTTAAAAAGACTGAGAAAAAGATGTAAGACATGTATGGCAGAATGCATGAACTGGGGTGGGGTAGGGGGCATGGAGAAGGGAGTGTGTTTGGACTGAGACATGATGTATGAAACACCAATAAAAATATTTTATTAAACAAAAGAAAAATCTAAAAGAATTGATGAAACCAATCCTGGTACTTACAACCAATTACAGCAAAGTTTTGACCCATAATGTTAACATGTGAATGTTAATAGTTTTTCTATAGACCAGTAATGAACAAGAAGAATTTAAATTTGAAATACTGCTATTCACTTATATTAGCACCAAAATAAATGAAATACTTACGTGGGGCTGGAGAGATGGCCTAGCAGTTAAGAACACCAACCTCTCTTACAGAAGACCCGGGTTTGATCCCCAGCACCCACATGGTGGCCGAGAACTGTCTGAAATTCCAATTCCAGGAGAACTCCAGTTCCAGGGGAATCCTACACCCTCTTCTGAGCTCCGTGGCATTGCATGACACAGGTGCACAAACCTGCATGCATTCATACACATAAAGAAATAAAAAAAAAGAAATACTTATGTACAAATCTTGCAAGCATGTACAAGATTTGTATGAGAAAACATGTAAAGTTTTGATGAATGATATCAAAAAAGACTGGATAAATGGAGAGATTTCATGTTTATGGGTAGGAAGACAGTGTTTTCATTTCTTCACATTATAATCTATAGACTTAATATGCTCTAATTAACATCACATCAAGCAGCTTTGTGAATATAAGTAAAGAATTTCTAACGTTTATGAGGAAGACAACAAAACCTCAAATACCCTACTCAATACTGGAGAAAAGTGGAATTAGAGGCCAAACCAACAACTTTAAGATTTATTATAAAGCCACAGTAATAAAGACAATGTCACATTGACCAAAGACTAGACAAATAAAGGAAGAGAACAGAAATCCCATAAATAGCTCCACATAAATATAGTCAAGTCATCTCAACCGAAGGACAAAGAGAACTATAATACAGCAATGACTTCAAAAACTGGTGCTAGAAGAACCTGGCATCAGCATGCAAAGAAACCAAAGAAAATCTGAATGTAGACAGCACGTACAGCCGTCATAAAATTTAACTCAAAATAGATCTGAGATCTAAATAGAAAATTCAAAACTTGTCTGAATTCAGTAGAAAAGAGAAAGAAAAATAAAAATAAAAAAGGAAAACAAAATTCAAAAGAGAAAACCAAGGGAGAAGGAGAAGGGGAAGAGGAAGAAGAGAAGGGCGGGGGGAAGGAAGGGAGTGGATGGAGTGAAACCACAATGGGGAGAGACAGACCACAGGAAGAAGAACTACAGAAATTAAAAACTAACAAAATATGTAAAACTGTTGTTCCTTCAGTTGCCTTCAATAAAAGTGTGACTTTACTGGAGCCAAAATGCTAGAACTCACTCACTCTACTAGTTCTAGACAGAGGGGAGGTTGCCACTGTGACTGATAGTCTGGGCAGGTCCATGCCTCGGGCTGTTCTAGGTAACTGAGAGGTAGAAATGGTGACACACTCCATTTCCACTCTGGGGCAGCACTGCCACACAGTAGAAGGTGCATGGACTTTCTCACTAGACAAGTCTGGATTTGAACCTCAACTCTGCTGCTCTTTAGCATTGGTACCTTGAACAAATGCTTTAACCCACCTGTGCATCAGTTGCAAAATAAGCTGGACTGAAAGGAGAATTGGAGGAAATGTAAGCAATGTACCTGGAGGTACTGACTTGCATTAAGCATTATCACTGATCAATCTTTGAATCATCAACTATTGTTTACTTCCCACAGGTTTTTGGGAGGGTTCCTTGGAAACCACCTATATACTCCCCTGTCTTGCCCAATGGTACCCTAGAGCTCTGAACAGGTTAATACTCTTCCTAAGATGTCTTATACTTCCATGTATTTCCAGAGATTACATTCAGCTATGGAGGATTTATGTGAAGATGGAGAAAGGAGCCTTAGGAATAAAGTCGTTATCTGCTGTTTTTCAGCAAGAGGAGTGAGTCAACATTTCTCTCTCTCTCTCTCTCTCTCTCTCTCTCTCTCTCTCTCTCTCTCTCGAAAGCAAGTGAAGCAGCTATCTGCCTTTGGTTTAGGCTTCATGGCTCTCACTGCTATCGCAGCAGTGACTTGTGAAATGGGAAAAATGCGAAGGTTGAATGACCTAATTCAAGGCTTCTGCTTCAGGCGGGAACATGTATGGGCCCATCTATCTTCTGCGCACATGCAGAGCCTGTGAACAATCAGCAGGGATTTTGAAACAGGTCCTTGTACAAATAAATCCAAGTCCCCCAAACCATCTCATTACATAACTTGAGGTTAAAGAAACAAAGCCCAGTCAGTGGGTGTGCCTGGCTATACCAGCCAGAAAGACACACACCGCACACATGCCCAGAGCCCTGCCCTATTCCTACTAAGTAGAAAAGTTGAGAGAGAGACAATCTGTTTGACCCGAGTGCAGGAACATGAATATTCTTTAAGGTGGTCATGTTGGAGAAGGAAAGAGAAACTTAACATCTGTGAACACCAGAGTGTTAGAAAACAGGCTTAGTAATTTGCTTAGGTTATGTCAGCCTTTAGAAGAGTTACTGTTTTGATCTGAGTATGTTGAAATAGCAACTTTCAAACCATGGCTGAAGAAACTGAAGCTCAGACAAAATCAAATTTCTGGTGAGAGGAGAGTTCACTTCAGAGACCTGATGATGGAGGTCCACCTTCATGATGAGCATCTTGCTGACAGTATGGGAGGGGAAAGCAACAGAGCCAGGCCTCTCTTTCCTGTTACTTGGCCTTATCCCAGGGACCTGGTGTGAGACAAGGATTAGATTACCATTCATCTTCACTTCACAGAAGTTCACAGCCCACCAGGAATGAATTCCTTTCTCTCATGTGTTTCAGAAATACAAACAGATATGTACTATCCTTAATACCCAAGAAATAGAGCAGACCATGTATCTGACACACACACGCACACACACACACACACACACACACACACACACACAAAACCAATAGATCTCCTCAAAAAGAAGAGGAAACAGGTTCAAAATGATAAAGGTCTGTTTTTAAATCTACTGATACCACTTAAACAATTTTTCAAAGTTTAGAAGAGAGAAAGGTCTTGGCTACAACATCCTGAAACTATACTTTTCTTATTGATTATCATATAGCTTTCATGTACATGTGTATACATGCTCATGTGTGAGAAGATGCACGTTCTGTACATGTGGAGACCAGAAGTCAACATAGGGTCCTCAATCACTTTTCGCTTCATTTGAGGGGCAGGGCTCAGTGAGTCTGGAGACTACCTATTAGACTCACCTACCAGCAAATTGTGCATGTCACCATGCCTGGCTTTTTATTTATTTATTTTTCATATATAATGGGGATCAAATTCAGAAAATCCTGATGATACAGGAAACACATTACCAACCTAGCTATCTCCACAGCTCCTAATTTTTAATCTTCAACAATGCAATGACCATACAAGATCACTTAACTAATAGATTTGAACTCCATTTTGTCATTGTTCAATCATTGTAAATTACCCAGATGGTTTAAATTTCAACTAATTAATTTCTTCTTGCAGCCACACACCCATTTATTGGCATTCAAATAACAGGTTTTTATCAACAGATCATAATTTTATGTCATTGTAGACATTACTGAGACGATGAAAATGTGTGTCTGCTCTTACAGAACTCAGTCTAGCAATGAGAGTAGCGAGATCTAAAAAACAGACACTGATACAGATGGAACACAGGCAGAGTTCAGATGATAGGCTCCAACAAAAGCAAAGGCTGTGCTAAAGTGAAAGAGGAGAGGGAAGCTGTTGAAGACAGGGCTGGAGAGGACAAAGGCAAAACACTGCCTCAATCACACAACCATCCAGTACAAAGGTGGATAGGTATGAAAGAACTTTGGGTTCTTGAAAGACCAAGTAAGCAAAGAATGTGGAATACAGAGCTCAAAGAACTAGAAGAAGATAAATTTTGGGAATTTATCTATTTCATGACAAATGGTGAAAGACTTGCAGGATCCAAATGGGTTTGAAGGGTGGAAGTTGAATTCCAGTCTTTTGGCTCAACCCTTAGAGCTATATCCAGTATAAAACCATTTTACAGATGCCAGTCCTGACCTTCAGAAATCATTGTAAACTATGGACAGAACTGAAGAACTTACTGCGTTACATTCTGATAGTCATATTACATCGTATTTTGTGAAGAATGTGCAAATTTTGTGCTTCTGTGTGGTATGTAATCCATATTTTAATAAACTAAAACCACTAAATCATCCCTTAGTATTTGACTATAAAGTTAGATAAAGTACTTCCAAAGGTCATGGCTACCTTGCCATTCTTCTGTCTGGTTAAATACCTTCAGATTCCACCTGTGTGCTATACTACTACTTACTGCCTGCTTTAAAAACATACCTGTACACTGTCAAATCACCAGTCTTAAACACTGAATCCACCTTTCTGTGGAGGTCACATAGAGAGACAATGTAGGGACAGTGGAAAAATGCCTAAAACTCTAATGGTATAAGCCATAGCCTGTTTAATCTTATCAGTCCAGTAATCCAACTACAGTTACTGTGTGCATAACCAGAGTCCCAGTCACCATCAGAATGTAACCACATAAGAAATCCCAAGTCTAGATATCTTAGCAAAGCTACAACTAAATTCTTGAGCATAAAAATTCTGAGATCTGAGTGATAATGACAATGGTTAATTTACGACATTAATTTACTAGATTGGCAGAAATCAGAAATGGTGTTTTGGGTATAAAAGCCAAATAACACAAAATTCTGATTTTTTGCAATGTCTTTCTCTCTGTAAGAGGGGGAAGAGCCTGGCTGCTCTTCCCCCTCTTAATCTGTCTAAACTTGCTTATACTTGAATGTTAAATCTAGATTCCAACATTTTAATGAATCTTTCTCCAATCATTCTAATAATCTCTTTTTTGAGGTCAAAACCATGAGTGTATTGGCTCATAAACCTCCCTGAGAAACAAAAGGTTTGTGGTGTTGTTAAAGACACAAAACTCCCTAGAATTAGTCCAAGTTTACTGAGTCAGAAATGATTAGGGTGGGCACTAAGCACCTTTATTAGCCTACCATCAACTGTTGGGCTAGTTCAAATCAGGTTTTGGAAGCAGTTCATCTGGACCACAAATCTGAACCCAAGATTATTCATCGTATACTAATACTTTCATTGCAATGAATCTTTGAAGAGTAGAATGCTGGCCCTTTGTTCATTCACTTCATGAAGATTTATTGGCCACTAGCTATTTGTAGGGCATTCTGCTAGGTGTAGGCAATACAGAAATGAGCAGGCATAAAGATCTATCTCAAAGAGATCTCAAGCAATTGCTGTAGGGCAGAAGACTGGGCAGTGACTCAGGAGGCAGCTGGAGGTGGGATGAAGTAGCAGGCTCAGCTGGTGCTGAAAAGCCCTGAAGCCTTTATGAGCACTATCAGCTGGAGAAGCAGGTAGGACAAGAATGAGCAGGCTGGCTGTCACTTGCTCTCCACTCTTTAACCATTTCTGCGCAAATTCTTCTCCTTTTCATGGTTTTCATACATTCAACATAGGACAATTTTATTCACATAAAAGCATCTTTACAGTTCAACTGAATCTAATAAAATGGAGTTTTCATTCACCTACAAATGTCTTTCATTCACCTCATAAGTGAAGTATTCCTACTAATTCCAAGTCTTCCTTAAATTAAAACTTGCCTTAGCAAAGCCAGTCCCTTAGATCAGATTTCCTTACCAAATGTAGATTTGTGAGCTCCTTCCTCATCTAACTTCTTATTCTATATCGCACAAGCCCATGTATGGCTTCAAGAATCCCTCTGTATCCTTGACTACACTGTAAATTGGTGATCCTTGGATGTACTGTTCTGAGCACAACCTGTTTAATGGGGGATACTCACTTATCTTTAGACCACCTCTTCTAGATTTCATGTTGTACCCCAACTTCTACCTTATCAAATGCCCATGTTCTCTGACTTTCAATGGAATCTCCTCTATCCATAGACTGATCTCTATCTCTGTCCATGGGTGGCTTGCTTGCCTCTGCTTTTTCTGTGTCCATTCTCAGGATTCTGAGAATAAGTGCCTCATGATTGCCATTAACAACTCAATGCTACCAACATAACTGCTTCTTCAGCTTTGTGCCCTGACCTGACAACATGTCTCCTGTCATCTTCCTTCCATTCACATTTCAGTGACTCTTATGCCATCAACACAACTTCAAGGTCCAGATGATCTGCTGATCAAGCAATGCTTAAAACCACCAGCTCAAGTATATCTACTGATTCATTTCAGTGCATTCCAAGATTTCCCTATATTTTCATCAAACGTTAGAATAGTTTTCCTCAAAGTATGCATATAAAATTTCTCTTTCTTCACAAGCTTTCAGAAATTTAAAACATTATTATTATTATTATTAGTAGTAGTAGTAGTAGTAGTAATATTGCTTTGGGTTTTGATACAGAACATTACTTGTAGCCTAGGCTGGCACTGCATTCACAGTGAACTTCTTGTCTCAATCAACTGTGATTTCATTTTTAATACTCATTTTTTTAAAAAGCCTTGGATACAAATCTTACTATGTGTTGAGTATTAAATGCAAATTTTCCAAGTTCATGTACCCATGAATGATTACAAATTGGTGGATATTTCTTCAGTGATACTAGCACAAGTGAGGATACTCTCACTACTGGGCTTACAGAAGACTATGTTTTCCCTATATAATACACCTAAACTCACTCTACAATTAGAAGAACATTCAGTCACTTGTAGTGAGAAACTTTAATTTAAAAGCTTACAAACATCTTTTCTCCAAACAAAACCAAACAAACAAAAAGAGAATTGTACATGAGTTGTATGTGTAGGGGGGGTGGACATAAATCTTTTCAGAAATGAAAACTCTTGACGTTGAAATTGCCAACAGCATGCGATGGAAGTCAAGGTCCCTAAACTATTTTTCTCTCCATATTCCTAGTATGTTAACCCTTCTTGGCAGAGTCAAAAGAAGGGTAGAAATAAACCTGGGGACAGGTAGAAGGAGTCAGGATGTAGAAGAGTCTATGAAGGAACTGCTTCCAAGCTCTCAGCTCTGAGAATGATACACCTCTTCCGGAAATAAGACTCCACACAGTTTTGACAACAGTTCAAAGCAGTCATGCTTCTTTAATTCCTAGATGCGTCAGCAGAGAAAGGTTTCAGTATTCCCACCGAAACCAGAAATACTTCAGATTTATGTGATCCACACCCTTGGAGTCAAGGTATTAACATGTTCTGCTGCAGGCACTGCAAAGCTTAGCATCTCCCTTTCAAAAAGGAAAAGTTTCCTGCCAAACAAATGGAGCCAATCATAGCTGGAAGAGGACCAAGGTATTACAAGAGCTCACGTGGCCCAAGCAGGGCTAGACTAAAAACCAGTTTCTGAGCTTTCATTTCATTCTCCCTTTCTCTGCATTCCTTACCTCAGCTTTGCCAGCTCCAGTGGCTGCTCAGACCCTGAGGTGTGTTTGCAAGGGCTCAAAGGATTCAGCCAAATATTCTCTCTTTGCTTAACTCCCCACACCCAGGGACAGGCATGACTCAGCTTCATCGAGTGCTCTGAAAATCCAGAGATGATAGCAGATTTTCCTTTAATGCCAAGTTGATGATTTCTTGAAGCATTTAACTATTGTTAACTAATTAAGCTACATATAAACATTCCGCTGCTATGGTTAAAGACCAGGTGGAAGCCAAAGTCACCAGAAGAGAATTAGATTCACTTAGTAAGATTTGGTTTTCAAATACTGTGAAGGTTCATCATTTCACTTGGATCTGAAAAGACGTCCTCTGTCATGAAGGCCAGACAGACACACAAGTAAAGGAGAACTCACGTTCACTTTACTACATTATCCAGGGCACGAGACCCTCCAAGATGTCTTAAGAGATGTGCTTCATGAAGCCAGGCATTCCAACTGTTCAGATGCATATCCTCCCAGTCTCTATGACTGACAGTTCATTACTGCTACTGTAATTCCTCAAGACTTGTGGACAAGAAAAAAATAGGGCTTAGCACACCGGCACTAGGGAGGCAGAGGCTGTGAGTTCAAGGCCAGCCTAGTCCACATAGCCAGTTCCAAGCTAGCTGGGGCTACAGAGAGACCCTGTCTCAAAAAGACAAAAAAAAAAAAAAAAAAAAAAAAAAAAAAAAAAAAAAACCATAAGGTCAACCACTAACCTTTAAATATGTTTGCTGTTAAATTTTATCTTACTACACTGAGTACCTAGTTCTATACATTTAAACTTGTCAGATCCTCAACCAGTGCTGGAGATATAAATCATTTCTAATATTTAAATTATTCCAGAGCCCAAGTCTCTTCTTTGATAATTATACTTCATTAAATTAGGAGTAAGCCTTGTAAAATATAGATAGATCATTATTAAAAGATAGAAATATGATAGAAATGTAATATGCTATGCACTGTTTATTTAATCAATAATCATGATAAATATATATATATATATATATATTATCATATCTATAACATCTCACATTTGGCATAGATATTGACATGGTGTAGAAAATAAATCCAGAAATTTAAATTAATTACTCACCTTATATCCTCCCTACACTGCATATGTGTACATATATTCTAAAGTTACTCTTTTGGCATAAATACATTTTTTTTCTGGTGAGTTTCAGGGTTCATATTTGTGCCTAGACCCTGATTAAGTTCTTTGATCTTCCCATGTTCTCTGTCATTGTAGAGACATGATACTACTATGAATACTAATCTCCCCTGTCTCATTCATCCCGGTAGAGTTGACTTTTGTTTGCCATTCAAACCTGAACTCAAAGACTACTCCCCCATGGTGTCTTCTGACACCTCCTGCATGCCCCACTGCCCAGATGGACAGCCCGAGTTAGTATTCTTTCCCATATCCTTTCATAAGGTCATCTTTCTTTCTCAAAGAAATTTTGTATAAGTTTGAAATTATACAGTAAAAAATCTGTTTGTTTAGTATATTTCTAGCTTCACTCCAGGTTTAGGAAAAAAGAAAAAAATGTGACCAAACTCTAACCTCAGAATAACTTTACATCTTAATTTTTGCTTGTTATACTAGGAACCTACACCTGATTATTTAAACTTGGTATAAAGCCAGACTCTCAACTAAAGCTGTGTATATAAATAACCTCTGGTATTTCAACAATTCCCAAGCCATGTCTGGCACACAGAACACCCCATGAGGACAGAACAGGGAAAGTAGTGCATATCCCTTGACACTGCCTGAGAGTACACAAGAACTTCTTCCATTCCAAAACTATTTGGATAATGAATACATGTCAGAGAGGCCCTTTTATCAGTGCAAGAACTGACAGGCAAGGGAACAAGAAGATGAAAGGATTAAGTAGCAGATGTATGTTCTCACTGAAAGTCACGGAACCAAAGAACCTAGAAGTTTGAATGTGGAGGGAGCCATCCTCCTTGGTCTTATTCCCAGGGAGAAAAAAATCAAACACATGATAGTTCAGCAACATAAACAGCATTAATTGCATGGTATCTTATGAACCATGCACTGGTTCCTGTGGAAAGGTCAGGGCTGGCAGTGAAGCTCAGATTCCTGTTCTCATGGGATTCCTTCCCATTTACCTCTTAAGTAAGTGAAGCACCTGAGATGACACATGATGGAGGCCATCACAGACCACATCAAGGATGAAGTCTTGGGATGGGGAAAGGTCCTGCTTTGACTCTTAGGTCTACCCCTGCATAGTGTGGGGACAGCCAACAAAAAGCCTTTATGTCTTGTGGACTGGATTCATAACTTAACACTGAAGATGTGAACCAGACTAACTTCCCAAGGTTGTGATGAAAATGAAAGGCAGTAATGTGAAGTTAAATACTTTGGCATATGGTGGATTAATTCTCTTTTTTACTAGTGCTCAATTGTTAACTAAATAAAAAAAAAACTGGATCCTAAGACTAGAATGTGCTCAACACCTATGATTTATCCAAAGAAACAAACAAAATAAAATAAATCCCAATGTCTTCCGAGAGCTGATCCAAATGTAACTTCAAGGAAATTAAACTTAACTATTTTTCACAAAGGAATCTAAATCTTTTAATTTGAAAATATTGGTCATCTCAGAAGCACAAATAGAAACTGGAGAGATGGATCAGTGGTTAGGAGGGTTTATAGCTTGCTTTTCCAGAGGACATGGGTTCAATCCTCACCACCCACAGGAATAAAAAGTAAATGTTCTAAAAGGAAAGGGGAGCTGAAATAGATTATATCTTACTGAGATTATATCAGAGTGTTCATAGTTAAAGGAAGTTTCTTATAAGCCATTAAAATAATATTTGCATCAATAATACACAGAGAGCAATACTACTCAGAGAACAATTTGCATCAATAATAGTCAGTTTTTTGATTCCCTTGTGCACAACCTCAAAGAATATTTAGTTCATTTATAAGACTTTATGAAGAATAAAGAGACCAAGGCTTGACACCAAATGTCCTCATAGTGCTGCAACCTTGAAGCAGCTCCTTGACTCTTTCAGCTTCTTCCTTTTAGAAATAAGGTGAAAGAAGGAACATTTAGCAGGTATCTTCTGGTTCCATTCACTTCTAACCCCTGATAACCACCATTCTGTTTTCTGCGTCTGTGAATTTGGCTTTCAAAATTCTAAATGTGATGGCCCTTGGTACCTGTCTCATTTCACTTTGCATTATGCCTATAGGATCAGCCCTGTTGCAGAAATAAGATTTCCCTTTTGATAGCTGATCAGTATTCCACTATATATATATATATATATATATAAGAGAATATTTTTTTTTTTTTTTTTTTCGAATTACCGGACATTCCATTTCTACAAGGCCAGTTTTATTGTCCTGTTGTAACACAGGTTGGTTTTGTTTTCTGGCTGTTGTGAATAATTCTGCAATGAATATGGATCATCAAAACCTCATACTATATTCTATAAATATGTGCAAATTTATTTGTCAATCATGCCCTAATAAAGCCAGAGAACATTTTTCAAATTGTAGGGCTCCTCATAACATTCCCACATGCCTCATAGTGTTTTCTATGGGGCGCTGTCTACCTCAGAAATAAGCCCCAGAGCCTCTGAATCAAAATTTCTGAAAGTAAGAGCAGGAACCTGGTTAGCCAATATTATTCACGGTGATTGCTTTCTCAGGAAAAAGCTTGAGAAAAAATTAAATAATACAGTGTCATTTATGAATCATAAAACATCTACACAAGTATAAAGTATGTTCTGCTGGTTCACTGCTTTCCCACCCTCATTCTGGCTTTCTTTGCCAGCCCTGCTCTACCTCATGTACATGCAGTGTTCTCCTATCCCCTATGTCTTCCTTCTCCACTAATAGGAAAACTTTAGTTTATAAGAGCTTTTTTTTTTTTTTTTTTTTTTTTTTATTTTTATTGATGGTTTTGCATTTTATACATCATTTAATTTTCCAATTCAGATCAGGCATATTTTTCCCTTTCCCTTCCCCCTCACCCCCACCCCATCCCAGATCATGTATTCTGCCATAACTGTCCTGCACTTCAGGTTTTTTTTTTTCTTTTTTAGCTATAAGTGATAATCCATGAGTATAAGCATCCTTCGTGCAAAACCAATCTTAAGACTGTTGTGCCCAAACCCCCACAGTCCCACCATTCGTGGAGGTGACAGGTTGTTTGTTCAATCAAGTTGATCAAATGAGTGTCCAGACTACATCGCTGTAGTTTCATCATCATCACCTTCACGCCCCAATCGCAGCCTTACATTCTACCACGCCCCCTCTTCCGCAGATTGTTCCCTAGGCTTAGAAAAGGGGCACAGTTGGAGAGAAGTAAAACTGTCCTCTCCTCTGGAGCTGTTACCTGGATTTCTGTCAATTCTGGCTGTTTCCTTTCTCATGGGCTGACCAGTTTGTCCAGGAGTAACCTTTCGATCCTACTAATGAAGCACAAGCAATTAGATATATAGGTATTTAAGCAGCACTAATAGTTATGGTAGGTTACTTTGGCATAGACACATATGTTTGGATGATATGTTAATTCATGAATTACATTTTTACCCCCTGATAAATATAACAGGGTCTTACTGTGGCTTATGACATCTCCTAACCTGTAGAGGATGTAGGCTTGTGGCATCAGCCATGGGTTATTCCTCCAAGGAGAGAGCCAACAGCCAATTAGATTTGGGATATACAGGCACATGGCTGCCTCTGCTGCACAGTATTTCCAGGCAGGTGAAGTGTAGCTGGTGCTGATGGTGGAGTCTTGCTTGACTCAGGGAGACCCGTATTTGCTTTATTGGTTTAGTGGCCTTTGGGAACACTCTCTGGCATTCCAGAGGCCATCTGTACCCTTGCATGTGCGGTCTCAATACATCCCTCCCATGTTAACGTCAGGTCTTCGGCAGCAGGGTCTTATCGCCTCTCCTCCTGCAGGTATCCCAACTTAGGGGCAAGGAGCCCTTACCTTTTGTGGGGCCTTGGATCCCCTGGCCAACATCCCCCTGGTAGAACAATCCATTGCTGATGTCAGAGCTCCTGCATTAATATACTTTGCCTAAGTGCATAGCCCAAGGACTTTAGTATTATATTTGGTTCTGAACAGAGTATAATCCTTTTCACAGTTCTTATGTCTATTAGTCAATTAAAGAAGGCATTTTTACCGGTTTTATAAGAGATTACCTCTATAATAGTTGTCTCCAATTTACAGTTGGAAAATGACATCATCATCGTCATATTTCTCCTTGTTCTATGGGGGGGGAGGCAAGAAAGTCATATCAAAACCTTTGTTGCACCTAGAAGGTATAAGTTTCATTAGGACTCATTATAGATAGTTGTTACATGTAGGATCCACAGAAGGGTTCGATGTTTATGGCAATCTGAGGCTTTTCTTCCTTTCAGTGTTCAGACGGGTCAACCTTTCAGTTGCCACTTTTTGGTACATCCTACTCAATGCAAAGCTGTATCTTTTCTTTCTCAGCCGTTAAGTTGGTGACATTTTGTCCTGTTGGAACAAACAAATCTCTTCCCATAGTTAGTTTTAAGATTTGAATTGCAAGGTTCTTGACTAGAAGGTTTCATGTCTGTCTATACCGCCCCCCACTTTTTTTTTTAACCCATGATGTGAGTTCAGCAAGTACTCAGTTTCACCTAGACACTGTCTACAGGATATAAAGAGCTTTTATCTTTCCCATTTTTCAAGCTTCAGTAAACAATCTGCTCAAGTAACACTTACTGAATAGAAGGAGAAATGAACTGTTCACAGAGGGCGTTAAATATGCCAGTTGTTTTTTCTTTTTCCAAACTGAATTATTCCATCTACCTCATTTTTTTTCTACCAACAAGTCCTAAATGCTTTTTCAGGTGCCAATTCACGCACCTTTACTTTCTCAAAGAAGATGCGGAAAGCCTGCTCTCTACCCCGAATCCTGTAGAGATGCTAGAATAAAGCTGGTGGATTTCTGATGCTTATGCCATACATGCATGGAGGAGAAGGAGTCAGAATCAAGACAGATATTTAGATGCCCATCGCTTATTGCAAGACTTTCAATTAAGAAGGAACACAAGGTTAACTATCCCTCGCACTAGAGACTATGCAAGAGTATAATAACTGGCCTCTATTTCTATATGCTTTGACTTAAATTAAAGAAGGTTTGTAAAATGCCTAGAGCATAGTACATACTTGCAAACTATCAAATCTCTTTCCCCATCTTCTTTTGGACTGGTTCCTGGGAGTGCTATTAACAAAATGTACTTGGCTGTCCTTTCAGAAATATCTTGATTGAGGGGAAGAGCACAGTCCTGCCCTTTGATCTGTATTCTGTCAACAGCTAAGAAGTGGATGCAGTCCAGTCTTCTCAAGATGTGCTCTTTAGACTACCTGAATGCAGATTCCTGAGCCTTGCCCAAAGGTTATTTAGGAGCTCAGGAGTGGATCCTAGACATCCATACTTTTCATAAGCACTCCTGAGGAGTCTTGTATATCCTCAAGGTTGAGAACTTTTGGTCATTTGATATTAGTGTACATGAAAAAAATCAGGGAGAGATTGGGAGGTGGGGCTACTGTGCATAGAGGCAGACGGGCCTCTACCAGACCAGCTCAGGCACAGGGAACTGTGCCACCATGTCAGGCAGGTGGATTGTGGGAGATTGGGAGGTTCGGCCTGCTGTGCGTAGAGGCTGGTGGCCTCTGCCAGACCAGCTTAGGTACAGGGAACCAGGCTAAGCAGGAAACACCATCCCCAACTGAAACTCCAGAAGGGAGTGTCCAGAAATACCTACAACCTACCTAGAGGAACTGGGTGACAGCAGAGGGAGCACAAGGCTCAGAGGGTGTCATATGGGTTGTTACCTACCCAGCTCTTGTAGGATAGAAAGGAGAAAGGGAGCTATACCTCCCAATATATAACCAAAATTGAAATCCTGAAATCTAGACAAGTCAACACTCCATAAACAAGGGGAATACAATGAATGAATCTGAAGGAATAAGAGAAAGCAATCCTTAAACACGGTGAAGAGGCATTTGAGATTTGGATCAGAATACAGGCAAAGGGAAATCCACATGCCAAGAGCACAACAAAAGAATAATATGGGAGAAGCTCAGAATAATTCTACACTAAACTCTACTGAGCCTGTGGAGGATTCCCACAATGGGACCTCCCTGGAGGCAGCCCAGGACATAGATTGTAAAACAATCACAGATATATTTAAAAAAATCATAGAACTAAGGTGAGAGAATGAAAAACTCAGAAAAGGCCTAGCAGGAAAGAATGACAAACTTCAGAAAGAACTAAAAGGAGAAAATGACAAAGTCCAGAAAGAGATAAAGGGAGAAAATGACAAACTCCAGAAGGAAGTGGAAACACTGAAAAGATCCCATGATGAAATGAAAAAGGAAACCAACCAGCAAAGCAAGAAGCTCAAGAAGAGATTGAGAAGCTCCAAAAGGAAGTGGAAATACTAAAGAAAACACAGGATAAAATGAAAAAGGAAATGAAACACTCATCCAATCAAGAGGAAAGAATGGGAAAAAGCCTCAGAACGAGAATGGAGGAAGAAAAAAAAAAAAAAAAGAATGAATATCAGACCTGTAAGATAACATAGAACAACTAAAAAGCTCAAGTAGAGACTATGAAAAATTTAAAAATACACAAGAGTGGGTGGAACAACCAGGAAATATGGGACACTATGAAAAGATCAAACCTCCACATCATAGAGATAGAGGAAAGAGAAGAATCCCAAGAGAATGGTATTGATCAGCTCCTCAACAGAATAATAGTTGAAAACTTCACCAAACTAAAAAAAGACAAACCCATACAAATACAAAAAGCACATAGCACACCAAATAGATAAGACCAGAAAAGAAACTTCCCACGCCATACCATAGTTAAAATGCTAGACACACAAAACAAAGACAAAATTCTGAAAGCCACAAGAGAAAAACAACAAGTTACATATAAGGGGAAACCTATCAGAATTACAGCTGACTTCTCAGTACAAACTATGAAAGCAAGAAGAACATGGACCAAAGCATTCCAGGTGCTAAATGACTATAAATGCCAACTCAGGTTACTATACTCAGAAAAAATGTCTATTCTAGTTGAAGGAAAGAGAAAAATCTTCCATGACATAAACAAGATGAAAGAATACATGTCCAGAAAACCAAACCTTCAAAGAATACTTGAAGCAATTCAAAGGACAGAGGACTATCCCCAGGCACTTTGAAAGAGAAATTAATAAAAGCAGAACTACCGAAGTAGAAACCTAGACCAAAAATGCAAATGGATAATAAGGTTAAAGGAAGCAACACACATATCTCAATTATACCCTTAAATATTAATGGGCTAAAATCCCCAATCAAAAGGCATAGACTGGGAGAATGGATTAGGAAACAGAATCCATCTATATGCTATCTACAAGAAACCCATTTCACTCTCAAGGATAAGCACCAACTTAAAGTGAAAGGATGGGAAAATATTCCAAGCAAATGGTACCAAAAAGAAAGCAGGAGTTGCTATTTTAATATTAGACAAAATAAACTTCAAAGTAGAAGCAATTAGGAGAGACAAAGAAGGCCATTATATCCTTATCAAAGGGAAAATTAACTATGAAGACTTCACAATCATGAATATATATGCAACAAACTCTGGTGTACCTATCTTTATAAAGACAACTCTACAAGACCTCAAGGCACAGATTAACCCCAGCACACTCATAGTAGGGGACTTCAATACCCCACTGAGCCCCTTAGACAGATTAACCAGAGAGAGAATAAATGGAGAGTCATCTGAACTGAATAATATGATACAGAAAATGGACCTCACAAACATCTACCAAATATTCCATCCAAGCACCAAAGAATACACTTTCTACTCAGCACCCCATGGAACATTCTCCAAAACTGACCACATACTAGGACAAAGAAAACAAACCTCAACAAATACAAAAAATCGAAATAATTTCATGCATTTCATGCATTCTATCAGACCACAGTGCAATAAAGCTCAATATGAACATCAAGATAAGCCCTACTACCTACAGGAACACATGGAGACTAAACAACACACTCCTGAATAATGAATGGGTCAAGGAAGAAAGAAAGAAAGAAGTGAAAACATTCCTGGAACTAAACAACAATGACAGTACAACACAACAAAACCTATGGGACACCTTAAAAGAAGTCCTAAGAGGGAAGTTTATAGCCCATGGGTGCCTACATTAAAAAAACAGAAAGAGCACAAATAAATTAACTAACACTGCAGCCAAAAACGCTTGAAAGACAAGAAATGAACCCTAAATGCAATAGGCAGGAAGAAATAACAAAAATTAGAGCAGAAATCAATGAAACAGAAATAAAGAAAACAATACAAAAAAATCAGTAAATCCAAAAGTTGGTTTTTTGAAAGAATAAACAAGATAGACAGACCTCTTGCCCAGTTAACCAAAAGAAGGAAAGAGCAACTCCAAATCAATAGAATTCATGATGAAAGGGGAAATATCACAACAGACAATGAAAAGATCCAGTCAATCATACAGGAATACTTCAAAAATCTATACTCTAATAAATTTGAAAACCGACTAAGAGAAATAGATGAATATTTGAAATCCTGGGAATCACCAAAACTAAACCAAGAAGAAATCGATAGCTTAAACCGATCCATAATATATGATGAAATTGAAAATGCAGTAAGAGACCTCCCAACTAAAAAAAGCCCAGGTCCAGATAGTTTCACAGCAGCATTCTATAAAACATTTAAAGAAGTCTTACAACAATTATCACTCAAACTTTCAGAAGGATACAAGCAGAGGGAAATCTCCCAAATTCCTTCTATGAAGCCAGTATCATTCTAATACCAAAACCAGGCAAAGATATAATGAAAAAGGAGAACTATAGACCCATCTCATTAATGAACTCAGATACAAAAATTCTCAACAAAATACTCTCTAACAGCATACAGACACACATCAAAAAGATCATCAATCATAACCAAGTTGAATTCACACCAGAGATGCAGGGATTATTCAACATATGTAATCAGTAAATATCACAAAACACATAAATGGACTGAAAGACAAAAACCACATGATCATCTCAATTGATGCAGAAAAGGCCTTTGACAAAATCCAACACCCCTTCATGCTTGAAGTCCTAGAGGGAATTGGACTGGAGAGATCATTCCTCAACATAATCAAAGCCATATACAAGAAACTCACAGCCAACATCACCCTAAATGGAGAAAAGTTGGAAGGGGTCCCCTTAAAGTTAGGAACTCTGCAAGGCTGCCCCCTGCTGCCACTCCTCTTCAATAGCTTGAAAGGCTAACTAGGGAAATAAGGCAAGAAAAGGAAATTAAAGGAATACTAATTGGGAAAGAGGAAGTCAAACTATCCCTCTTTGCAAATGATATGATAGCTTACCTAAGGGATGCTGAAAACTCTCAGAAACTATTCAGAGTTTCAGTAAAATGTCAAGATACAAAATTAACCTAGAAAAAAAATCAGTAGCCATTCTTTACACCAACAACAAGCAACTGAAAAAGGAATACAAGGAGACCTTCCCAATCACAATAGCCTCAAAAACAATAAAATACCTAGGAACAAACCTAACCAAAGACACCAAAGATCTCTACAACAAAAATTATAAACACCTGAAGAAGGAGATTGAAGAAGACATCAGAAGATGGAAAGACCTCCCATGCTCATGGATTGGAAAAATTAATATTGTAAAAATGTCCATTCTACCCAAATTAATATACAGATTCGATGGAATCCCAATTAAAATCCCCAAGACTTTCTTCACATGCTTGCAAAAAAAATCCTTGAATTCATATGGAAAATCAAAAGACCCCAAATATCAAAAACAACCCTGAGTGAAAAGAGCAATATGGCGGGTGGGGGAAATCTCTATACCAGACTTTATACTACAGGGAGATAGTAATAAAAACAGCATGGTACTGGAACAAAAACAGACCTGTAGACCATTGGAACAAAACTGAAGATCCAAACTAAGGCACATACAATTTCAGTCATCTCATATTTGATAAGGGGCCAAAAAGACTCAATGGAGGAAAGACAGCATCTTCAGGAAATGGTGTTGGCAAAACTGGATCACCACTTGCAGAAGAATAAAATTAAACCCCTACCTCTCACCCTGTACAAAAATCTACTCCAAATGGATCAAAGACGTCAGCGTGAAACCCAAAATGGTGAAGGTGATAGAAGAAAAAGTTGGCAGCAACCTACAAGACATAGGTATAGGAAAAGACTTTCTAAATCAGACAGCATCTGCACAAGAAATAAGGTCGACAATTGACAAGTGGGACCTTATTAAACTCAAAAGTCTCTGTACAGCAAAAGAAACAATCGAGTAATTGAAGGGTAAACCCACAGAGTGGGAGGAAACCTTCATCAGTGATACATCTGACAGAGCATTAACATCCAGATATAAACTACTCAAAAACAAAAAAAAAGTAAGAAAACAAATGACTCACTCAAAAGATGGAATAAAGAGCTGAATAGAGACTTCACGAGTGAGGATTAGAGATGGCTGAGAAACATCTTAAAAAGTGTTCACCATCGCTGATAATTAAGGAAATGCAAATTAAAACCACTTTAAGATATCATCTCACTCCAATAAGGCTGGCTAGGATCAAGAAAACAAATGATACCAAATGCTGGAGAGGTTGTGGAGAAAGGGGAACACTCATCCACTTCTGGTGGGAATGCAAACTCGTACAACCATTATGGAAAGCAGTGTGGAGAAAGACTTAAAAGACTCAAAATGAGCCTACCACCTGACCCAGCTATACCACTTCTGGGTATATACCCACAAGATGCATCCTACCACAAAGATACATGTACAGCCATGTTTATTGCACCTCTCTTCACAATAGCAAAGAGCCAGAACCAACCCAAGTGCCCCTCAACCCACGAGTGGATAGAGAAAATGTGGTACATCTACAAAATGGAGTTCTATTCAGTGGTAAACAAAATGATATCATGAAATTTGCAGGTAAATGGATGGAACTAGAAGATACTATGTTAAGTGAAGTAACCAAGTCCCAGAAAAACAAAAGACTAATGGTGTCCCTAAACTGTGGATGTTAGCACCAAGTACCTAGTTGTAAGGTAAACTGAACAACATTAATGCTATATTCCTCGTGATCTGAAAACAGCTATGTTCTTTTTTTTAATAAATAATTTTTATTGATGTTTTATATATTTCATACATACATCATTTTTCATTTCTGTTCAGGCATATTCCCCCACCCCACCCCAAACCATCCCAGATCATATATTCTGTCATTAACTGTCCTGCATCTTTCTCTCAGTCTTTTTTTATGCTTAGGAATTCACATTTTCCTCTGTTAATTTCATATTATTCTAAAATATGGATATGTACTCTCCACCCATATACAGTAATTACAGAGTGTGAAAATAATTGGTGGGTGGATTCTAGAGCCCACTGAGGGATTCACATTATAACACTATGTTTCTTATATTGTTAATCTCTACACATGTTCTAGAAATAACCTACCATTTATTTTCAGACTATGGATTTTTGATATATGATGGTGGGCATGTATACATATTTCATAGTAACATAAAGTTAAAATGCAAAAATGTGAATCAAGAAATATGATATGGAAATAACACATAGCTTATTTTCACAAGATACAATTTTAGTATAGATGCAATATATCAGGCTGGCGTAGCTTAGCCTTTCTGGGTACTTAATGACCATACTTAATACCCATACCAATTTGGCCAAGAGACCTAAGGGATAACTTTGTTCCTTGCCTTTAGTGGTCAACTAAGTCTCAGGGGACTATGCATGGAGCCATCTCTTGAAACATCCTGCAAATGTGGGTCACCAGGTTTCCTGTGTAGGGAGGTCTTGGAGATCCACTAATGGGACTTCAGCCAGTGTCCAGTCTATAAAGAGGAAACACTGCTCATTTTTCAAATAGGGAAGCCTGGTCTAGCAAGACCTGATTTTGTTCTCAAGTGGATAGAACTGGTAAATGAAAAGCCAAAAGGAGCCAGGGGCTCCCATCCCCCTACCCCCCAAAAAACCCAAGTGACCCCTGAGGACCAGATCCTCAACTGACCTTGAGAAAACAAAAACCTTGGTTAATCTGTGTTGTGTGGCCCTAAGCATCCAAAAGGAAAGTATAACCAGAAGTAAATAATCAGTAAGGTCTGAGAAACTGTACCTCAGTTATAAAACTTGTGATCTTAGTAAACAGACAAAAAGAAAAAAAAAAAAGAGAAAGAGCAATGTTGTTTCACCTATCTTTAATTCTTACTGGCAAGTGCATCAACTCTGTGGCTCCACTCCTTTTGCCATTCTTTGAAGACATAAGACACAGCTTTTTAATCCTCCAATATGGACTGAAGACTCATGTCTCTCCAAGAATCCTCCAAACCTTCAATACCAGATGGGGACTACTGAGACATCCAGCTTGTGGACCAAGCGGCTACTGGGATTTCAGCCTCTTCAGAGTGTAGACTGCCTTGTTGGACTACCCAGTCTATGTCATGGAGGCAGTGCAGGAAGATGATGACAGGATGCATGCTTGCTGGACCTCATTTGGGTGACCATGGAGCACAGGGGCAGGATTGATGGTTGTTTGGGCTTGCCAGGGAGGAACCTTCAAGCACCCTTCCTTGGGAAAACATGACATCTTTTAGCAAAAACAAGGAGGAGGAGGAGGAGGAGGAGGAGAAGAAGAAGAAGAAGAAGAAGAAGAAGAAGAAGAAGAAGAAGAAGAAGAAGAGAATCCTCCAACTCAGGTGAATATATATATATATGCAATACAAGTTGGATATAAGCTGGAGAGAACAACAACAAATATGGGAGAGGGAAGACTGAAATAGTGAAGTTCTCCCCAAAACAATAAGCCTCTGCTTTGAAAAAATAAAACTCTGGAAAGATGCAAGATATGTATGGCAGAGTACAGGAATGCAGGTAGGGTGGGGGGCATGGAAAGGAAAGTGACTCTAAATTCAACTGATAAATGATGTATGGAAATAGTTTAGTAACAATAATAAATTAAAAGAAAAGAGCAGGGAAAGTCTTTAAAATACAGAAACCCAAGTTTTTATCTGAAAACTTAAATATGAATATTTAGGATGGATAGGGATTGCATGAGGGTGAGGGTAGATATGAAGCAAATAAGAGAATATCCACAAATTGAAACTCTCTTCTCTTTAATATATCCACTACACTTAAATTTACCTGCTGTTGGAGAATAAAGAAAATTAAAGTAAGAAATTATATATGTTTTATTTTTATGTAAACAAAGAGCATAGCATGAGATTTTTTTTGGTCTTTTTGAGACAGGGTTTCCCTGTAGCCCCAGCAGGCCTGGAACTCACTCTGTAGACCAGGCTAGCCTTGAACTCACAAAGATCCACCTGCCTCTACCTCCTGAGTGCTAGGATCAAAGTCATGAGCCACCACACCTGGCATATGAGATCTTTTTAAATTAAAAAAAATTAGTTTTCTCTCTCTGTCCTAATTCATGAGAGGTTTTAAAGCTGGAATGAAGTGAGGGTTAAGTTTCAGTGTCCACTAATAAGACCCTGTCCCCTTATGACCAGTGCACACTGTTAAGTTTCAGTGTCAACTAATAAGACCTTGTCCCCTGATGACCAGTGCACACTGTTAAGTGTCAGTGTCCACTAATAAGACCCTGTCCCCTTATGACCAGTGCACACTGTTAAGTGTCAGTGTCCACTAATAAGACCCTGTCCCCTTATGACCAGTGCACACTGTTAAGTGTCAGTGTCCACTAATAAGATCCTGTCCCCTTATGACCAGTGCACACTGTTAAGTGTCAGTGTCCACTAACAAGACCCTGTCCCCTTATGACCAGTGCACACTGTTAAGTGTCAGTGTCCACTAACAAGACCCTGTCTCCTTATGACCAGTGCACACTGTTAAGTTTCAGTGTCCACTAATAAGATCCTGTCCCTTGATGACCAGTGCACACTGTTAAGTGTCAGTGTCCACTAATAAGACCCTGCCCCCTTATGACCAGTGAACACTATTGTATAAAGGGGCCCCAACCAAGCATTTAAACAGTCTCATTTTTAATTATTATACTAACATTTTGTCAACTGTCAAGCACTTGGAAATAATTTAATATTCTCCCATGTCAATGTACTGCCCTTATTGATATTCATGAGGTGAGCTCTTCCAGCACTGTCTAGACTGAATGTCAATAGGGTCTGCTAAGGGAGGCACTTTTCACAGAGGGAAGAGATTAATAATGGAACTGAGAAATTATTTTTAATTTGGTTTAATAAAGGAATAGATGGAACAAGAACACTGTGCCCCCTTCGTGGTCTGATGCATAAAGAAACATACCCTGGCTCAAAAGTATGGAATACCCCAGATGATCAAGTTAACATAGTTCACTTTTAGTTCATATTATTTTCAGAATTGTACAGGCCAAAATCTAGCCTTCTGTGTCATATCTGAGAGTACTGCTTGTTTCTTAAGCAAAAGTGACAGGGGTTTTTAGAGATAGCTGTCTCACCTTTGGAAATCTCAATGGTGGAAAAGCTTGAAAAGTGAATTTTATAGACATCCTCTGCAAAAATCTTCTGAATAAAACCAGGCTATATGGATGTCTTTCAGAAAATATTGCATGCTAAAAAAAGAAAGAAAGAAAGAAAGAAAAATAGCAAATATCCAACCTTCTGGTATGGCAAAGCATTCTCATGATCTTGGGGTCTACCAGCAGAGCAGGGCAAGAGGAGCATGCATTCCAGGCCAGCCTGGGCTATATAACGAGACCCTGTCTCCAGCAACCAAGTGCTTGCCTAGTGTGCATAAGGCACAGGCTCGATCCAGAGCACCACACAAGGATAAAATAAATAATAAGCCAGGCTTCACCCAAAGCATTTTACAAATCCATTACAACCCCCATTTTTCATTGGTAGGAAATACTCTGCTAAGCCAATGCAATCAGTAATATACCTAACTCCAGCCCCCATCCCCAGATTACCCTTGTTTTTATTGTTGGTTTGTTTAAATTTCTGGTTGAGAGAGTTAACCACATTTCTTAATTGATGGCAGTTTTTCATTATTCTTTTGTTCAAACCACCATCAACTGATATATTTATATTTAGTTTCCATTCCATCCCCATGCCACAGAAAACAGTACTGTGGCATTTAGGGAAATGTCTCATTGAAGGTGACCTACAAGTGGTGGGTCGTTTGTGAATTTTAAAATGTTACAGCTATTTCTTCTTTCACATTAGCATCTGGTTTTAAGACCCAGTGATGTTTCTTCCTGTATCTGTGTGGGGGCCCAATTTCACAAATAAGAAACTGAGGTTTAGGAAGTGAAGTCAGTTGCTTAGCACAGTACCCCATAGCTGGTAATTTCTAGTCATAATTGGTGCAGTGGGCCACTGCACTGCATTGTTTTCCTTTCAAAACATGATTCAGTTTTGCTGTTAATATAACCATGGGATACTCAGAGAGGTTAGATAATGTATCCATGTCCACTTTGAGTTTTGCGCTTGTTCAGTGGGTCAGGTCATGAGGAGGGAAGTCTTTCCTTAACAAACAGCAAAATGTGGTGATGGAGAGACATGTGGAAAGACCCTCTGTGTTGTGTCTATTCCAGTCTTCCCGTAGCCTAGCCTATGGTGGCTAGTTCCATCTCATCTTTGTGGACTTACAAAGGTTATGTGGGCACTTCTCCTTCAAGGTAGATTTCTGCCACGGTCTCATGTTGAAATGAGTAGAGCACAATTGTGCTCCTCTTCCAAGGCTGACAGGATGCAAGAGACCTAGTGACAGGAGGTTTTCTTTTCCCCAGTGTCCTTGGACATTCCATGGCTATGTCTACTGGGGTTATGTAAAACACCTTGTATTACTTGGCAGGTGGTCCTGGGAACTTGACTCATTATTTTTTTTTTCTCTCCTTTTTTTGTCTATGAATTTGATGTTTCCTTTTTCTTTTTTTTTTTACTGATGCTTTGTGTATTTCATACATCATTTTCCAATTCAGTTCAGGCATATATCCCCTTCCCTTCCCCCCACCCCACCCCTACCCATCCCAGATCATGCATTCTGCCGTAAGTTTTCTGCATCTTTCTCTGCTTTTTTGTTTTGTTTTGTTTTCATTGTTTTTTAACAATAAGTGAAAATTTGTGAGTACAAGCATCCTTCATGTAAAACCAATTTGCAAGCAGTTGTGCCCAAACCCACACAGCTCATGGGTCCCACCATCCTGAAAGGGGGCCTTGTATGTTCAATCAAGTTGATCAAATGAGTATCCAGTCTATATTGTTGTAGTTTCACCATTAACACCAATCAAAGCCCTTACATTCTACCACGCCCCCTCTTCTGCAGATTGTTCCCTAGGCTTAGAAAAGGGGCACAGGTGGATGAGAAGCAAAACACTCTACTTCTTCTGGAGCTGATATCTTGGTCTCTAGTCAGTTCTGGCTGTTTTCTTTCATGGGCTGCCAGCTTGTCCAGGCATAACCTTTCGATCCTACTAATGAAGCACATGCAATTAGATATTTAGG
>VZQC01009036.1:2994205-3017363 GCA_009823505.1 Rhizomys pruinosus | reverse complement strand
TCTAGGTCCTTTTTGAGTTTTTCATTCTCTCTCTTTACTTCTCTGAATTCTTCTTTATGTTCTTTAATTTCTCTGCATAGGTCTGCAATTATTCCTCTAAGGTCTGTTTCTGGGGTCACCTCCAGGGGGATCTGATTGTAGCTGTCTCCTACCGGGTTGGTAGAGCTTGGTGCAGAATTATTCTGCACCTTTCCCATGTTGTCTCTTCGTCGTTTCCCTGGCATGTGGGTTTCCCTTTTGTGATTCAAATCTCAAATGCCTTTTCAGTTTGTTGAAGGCTGAGAGCTTGTTTTATTTTGCTTGTCTCCTTCCAATGCCTTTTTTTCCCCCTTCCTTCCCTCCTCTTTGTTTATGGAGGGCTGACTTGTCTAGTTTTCAGGCTTTCACTTTTGTTTATATATTGGATACTGGAAGTCTCTTCCTTTCCTTTCTGGAGTGGTGGCGGGCTTGTCCTGTGCCCTGCCCAGCTCAGGCTTGACTCATTATTTTTAGGTAAAGCACTCTAGCAGAATGAAATGAAGAGTCACTTCTCCTGTCTAGCTCCACATTTTTCAGGTCACTGTGCTTAGAGTGTGGTCTTGTGGATGAAGCCTCTTAGACCTCAATTAAACCAAAGCTGCAAAAAGACCTATGTGTATATTCTTCAAACAATTGATTTCATCTATTTTCCATCAAGCAACCATTTCCAACAAGAAATATTTTGACATAAAACAAAGAGAGAAAGGAGAAAGACATGGAAATATTAGAAGTATCAAATGGAGTTTTCTTAATCTAACATAAATACATGCATAAAAAATGAGACTAACTTTTGAGCAAAATAAAATGAACATCTCAGGCTCACTTATTTCCAATATGATCTTGGTAATTCACTCAAGTTTGATTTATAATTTCAATCATAAACTGAAAAACCTGACACCCATTTCACAGTAACATGGTGAAGCAATAGGGAAAAATCCATGTAACAGGCCTTGTCCCTTATAAACTGGTTATCAAATGGTAGCGCACCATGAGAAATAAACACTGGCAAATATTTTTGCATGTCAGTGATTTTAAAGAACTTTTTAGTTGGAGCTAAATTATAGATGATTTTTCCCTTGCCCTTTCAGTTAATTTGGTAGAGGACAGCTTATCTGGGCCTTGAAGTGTTTGGAAGGTCATTCTGCGCATGAATTTGTTTTGGCATTTATTTCTGCCTTCTTTACTTTATTTTATCCACGGCCAATGGAGCATTTTGATTGGCACGGGAGCCAAGCAAGATGAAGCCCTCCCTCTGAGGGACATGCACGCCTCAGCTCTGTGAGAATTACTTCTTTCTGTCTGATGGGCTCTGACTTTTTCCCCACCACTGTGTCTCTGGGAGATTTGTGCTGTTTCCCAGCTCTGTCAGTTTCATTCTCTGTCTGCCTCCTTCACCATACCACAAGGCTGTATCAGCGCAGACCCAGAAACATGATGCCAATGTCGTAGAATCCATTTAGACATAGTAATGACTAGTTTGAGCCTTTCGGGGGACTATGATTACATTTATTTGAAGCACTAAGTGGAGGGAAAGTCTTCTCTGTCTGACACTTGACTTCATCACCTGCCTCTTGCCTAGTGATGGGGATTTTGTTCACTGTCCCTTGAAAGATATCAATCACCTGCTCCCATTAGCTGTACTTTTGATCAGTGACTGCAAAATGAATCATGTGAAAATTTCTACTGCATTAGGCAGAGTCCCTTTCAAGTAGCCTGGGGACAAAATGCATTATTCAATAGGTTTTGCACCCTCCAGTCTGCAAAGAGACATGAGAGATGCAGTGGCTCCTCCTTAGAATTTCTGAGAGGATCATGTCTGCTGAAGAAGCGTGTGCTGTGTTGCCATGAAGAACACTTGGGAAGGAAGTTGTAGTAAGCAGCAAAGCAAATGAGAATTATGGGCTGCGGTTTGAATCCTCAGTCCTGAGCGCTGTTCTTGGTATGTGTGCTCCCCTCCCAGCAGCCCATACACTTCCCCTCCCAGCAGCCCATATACACTGCTTCCGTCCCTCCACTCTCCCTAGCTGATTCTAATTTTTGTCTAAGAGTCTTGAAATTACCATACATTGTTCACTGCCTAAAGATTCCCCACACTTTATTTAAGCACTACATATGATATATCTATAAAAAGGAATGTAACAAGGGGCTGGAGAGATGGCTCGGTTGTTAAGAGCACCAATTCTACTTGCAGAGGACCCGGGCTTGATTCCCAGCACCCACATGGCAGCCAAGAACCATCTTTAACTCCAGTTCCAGGTGAATCCGATGCCCTCTTCTGATCTCCACAACATTGCATGACACAGGTGCACCTACATACACGCAGACAGAACACTCATACACATAAAATAAAAATAATAAAAATAAATCAATGAAAAAAGGAATGTAACCCAATTGTAAATGAAGAGAAAAATGAAAAGAACTAGTGTTAGAACTTCGAGATTAAATAGACACATTTTAAATTTTGCTATTAAAATCTGCATTAAGATATAATTTACATATTATACTGTGGTTCTAATTTGAGTGTATTCTATGGATTTTAATGGGCTTACAGAATGATTCAGCTATTATCACATTCAATTTTATTGCACTTTAACTGCGAAAAGTTAGAAAAGAAATATCCACAACTTCTATCAGTCCTTCTAATTCTTCTTCCCATCCCTGCCCTCACTCTTCTTCCTCTCCGGCCTCAGTCACTTATCTACATGTCTGTATATATTTGCCTACTGGATTTCTCTCCATTATAATTGAAATTATATTTAGCTCAAGGTAATCATTAGTGCCATTTTCCAGATAATTCTGCTTTCCTTCTGGGAAAAATGTTAAGATTGTCAGGCTTTCTGGAGTTTGATGGGGCTATTTGGAGCTCTCACAGTGAAATATGAACAGTGATGAGAGACAGCACTCAAGAAAGCTCTGTCAGTCCAGATCATGGTGTCAGGAATGGTCAAGAAATGCTCACTACATAGGCTGACTAGACTCTAGTGGATGAATTTGCACCAAGGGACATCTGGCTACAAATGCTTGACCAGTTAGGACTTAACATATATGACAAAATACATGAAACTCAGTGGAAGAGAGGTTATGGGGGGCATGATTAGGAGAGGGGGACTAAATTTGATTAAGATCTTTTATACAAAACACACAAAACTCAATGAATCACTCCCTTGAAGAAGATCTGTTCTCCTCCACCCAGCAGTAATCAGCTGTCAATAGTTCCTCTGCTAGGTTTGGGACCTGCTGCTTATTTCTCTTGTTCTTTGCTGAGCTGTTGTATGATTGATTAGGCATGGGTCTTGTACACACTGTCACCAGTATTGTAAGTTCATAGGAGCAAGTTTCCAGTGGCCTGAAAGCCTGTTTCCTTGTGTTCATGCACCAATGTTGGCTCTTACAATCTTTCTGCCCTCTCTTCTGCAATGGTCCTGGAGCCATGGGTGGGTGAGTTTTGATATGGGAGTCCTATCCATGGGCACGCACTCTGCAGTCTCTTATTCTCTAAAACTTAGACAGCTGCCTTCTGCATGCTTCGCCCTCTGTTGTTATGAGCAAGATTTGCTGGTGATTACCATTGTTAAATGAAAAATGCAACATGTAAAACTAAGGGCTACATCAGAGCATACTTCCCCACAAAACAGTCAAAAGGTATTGAGTATCCTTGTGCCCCAAGTTTTTCTCCCTAGAGAACATATCTGCATAATGTTTATGACTATATTTCCAGTATTATCCTAAGTAGAATGACAGCTTATTACAAGCAGTTAAGATTTTCAAAAGGATACTTAGGGGATGCAAACATGTACCTCTGAAGTATATGAGTACTTAAAGCAGCTTAGTGGTTCTGAAGAATAGAAGCTTGAATTTAGAGTCTCACAACTGAAGATAGAAGGTAGCTATGTCTCACACATAACAGTATGTGTAAAAAGTGAATGCACTCATTGGTTGAGGGACACTTAGGCTGGTTCCAGCTCTTAGCTATTGTGAAGAGAGCTGCAATAAACATAGATTTGCATGTATCTCTGTAGTACAATGAGTCTTGTGAGTATATGTCCAGGAGTGGTATGACTGGGTCATGCGGTAGGCTCATTTTGAGTCTTTTAAGTGTTCTCCACACTGCTTTCTATAGTAGTTGTAAGAGTTTACATCCCCACCAGCAGTGCATGAGTGCTCCCCTTTCCCCACAGCCTCTCCCACATTTGGTATCATTTGTTTTCTTGATCCTAGCCAGCCTTATTGGATTGAGAGGACATCTTAAAGTGGTTTTAATTTGCATTTCCTTAGTTATTAATGATGTTGAACACTTATTAAGATGTTTCTCAGCCACCTTTATTTCCTCACTCATGAGGTCTCTGTTCTGCTCTTTACTCCATCTTTTAAATGAGTCATTTGTTTTCTTACTTGTTTTGTTTTTTGAGTAGTTTGTACGTTCTGGAAGTTAATGTTCTGTCAGATGTATCAGCAGTGAAGGTTTCCTCCCACTCTGTGGGTTTTGTTTTCACTTCCCTGATTGTTTCTTTTGCTGTACAGAAGATTTTGAGTTTAATTAAAGAGGTTCCACTTGTCAATTGTCAACCTTATTTTCTGCGCAGCAACAAGTGGATAGAGAAAATGTGGTGCATCTACATAATGGAGTTCTGTGCAGCGGTAAAAAAACATGACATCATGAACTTTGCAGGTAAATGGATGGAACTAGACGATATTAAGCTAAGTGAAATAACACAGGCCCAGAAAAAAGAACATCTCATCCACCTGTGCCCCTTTTCTAAGCCTAGGGAACAATCTGTGGAAGAGGAGGCACGGTAGAATGTAAGGGCTGCGATTGGGGTGAATGGTGAAACTACAACAATGTAGACTGGACACTCATTTGATCAACTTGATTGAACATACAAGCCCCCCCTGCTGGATGGTGGGACCCATGAGCTGTGTGGGTTTGGGCACAACTGCTCGCAAATTGGTTTTACATGAAGGATGCTTGTACTCACAAACTATCACTTATTGTTAAAAAAAAAATGAAAACAAAACAAAAAAAAAAAAAAAGAAAAAAGAACAAAAACAAAACAAAATAACAACAAATGGTGTCCCTCATTTTAGATACTAGCATCAAGTACCTACTTGTAAGGCAAACTGAGAAACATTGATGTTATATTTCTCTTTATCTAAAAGCAGCTGTGCTCTTAGAATGTGAATCCCTTAATGGGCTCTAGAATTAACCTACTACTTATTATCAGACTTTATAATTATGGTACAAGGGTGGAGGGTATGTTTGCATATTTTAAAGCAATATAAAATTAAAAGGGAACATTTGAATCCTGAAAAATGATTTGGAAATAACATACATTTTATTTTCAGATGACATGATTTTAGTACATGCGTGACATATATAAATGCTTATGTTGAAACAATACAGATTGGGGGTAACAACAACAAGAAAAGAACCAGGCCAGGAAACCGACGGAAGCCGTAGAGTTCTTCCCCTCCAAAATAATCCTCTGCTTTGAAAAACTTAGAAAAGACTCAGAAGGGGATACAGGACATGTATGGCAGAATACATGAAATTGGGAGGGTCAGAGGGAATGGAAAGGGAAATGAGTCTGGATTGAACTGAGAAGCAATGTATGAAATGCACAAAACCTCAATACAATATTTTTTATTAATTTTTATTTATTTCTGTATGTGTACGAATGTACTGTCTGCATGCAAGTCTGTGCACCCGTGTCGTGCAATGCCGCAGAGGTCAGAAGTGGGTGTCAGACTCCCCTGGAGCTGGAGTTCTCCTGGAATTGGAGCTCCAGATGGTTCTCAGCCACCATGTGAGTTCTGGGGATCGAACCCGGGTCTCAATACAATATTTTTTTTTAATTTTTTTTTATTATTTATTTCTGTATGTGTATGAATGTACTGTCTTTATGCAAGTGTGTGCACCCGTGTCGTGCAATGCCGCGGAGGTCAGAAGAGGGTGTCGGATTCCCCTGGAGGAGTTCTCCTGGAACTGGAGTTTCAGACGGTTCTCGGCCGCCATGTGGGTGCTGGGGTTCGAACCCGGGCCCTCTGCAAGAGCGGTCGGCACTCTTAACCGCTAGGCCATCACTCCAGCCCTCAATACAATATTTTTAATGAACAGATATAACAACTGCTATTCCTTCAAGAAGCTAAGAAGGTAATTTAGGAAGCAGAAGTCCTTTAATGCCCAGACTGAAACGCATGTAGGGGAGGCAGAGCATAAACTACACTTTCGTAGCCAGCGATGGGCTTCACGCAGGTTGTATTTAATCTGAGTTTGAAATGACAACTAGATACCAGGCAGATTAGGAATGAGACCATAATACGAATAGAGGTCTGAAAGTCCATGTCATGCTCAGGAGTAACCAGCTACAGAATTTGTAAGCTAAAGATCCTGGCATGATGGGTTGAAAGTTGGAGGCATACTGGTAAATTAGAGCAGCTTCAGTGTTTGGATTTAGCAATGGTGTGCATGACACTTGGCTAGGATTCATATTTTTCGAATATATTCCAAAGTATATACTTGGCAATGAGATGTGGAAGAGTTTCTGAATACAAGGGGCATGTCTGGTGTGTTTTCACATTTCCTCTGTGGGAAACGGCAAGGACTGGAACAGGGTAAAGACAAAGCTGTGGGCTCAAGAGCTAGGTTAAGTAGATTCCAGCAGGTAACTTGCATGTTAGATGTGAGATACAAACAAAGAAAAAATAAACAGGTCAACTTTTCTTTTTTTTGGGGGGGGGGCTTTTCGAGACAGGGTCTCCCTGTAGCTCCAGCTGTCCTGGAATTCACTCTGTAGACCAGACTGGCTTTGAACTCACAAAGATCCCCCTGCCTCTGCCTCCCAAGTGCTAGGATTAAAGGCGTCCGCCACTAGGCCCGGCAACAGGTTAAGTTTTCTAACTGGATCAAATAAATAGATGATGTTGCCATACTCCCAAACTTGGAGGACAAGGAAAAAAACGGAAAAATCAAATCTAAATTCAAACCAAAACAAAAGTATCTTGGGTTGAGTATAATATAAATTTGATTTTGGATCATTTATATAATTAATAATTAAGGAAGAGTACATAAAAATTACCACAGGTTAGGAGCTATAAAAATGAACTGAATACACGTGATCTTACTACACAAATTTAGAACCAGATATTATCAGCGGCGTAGATGTTATTTGCATGCTCCTTCCTAAATCCATCTGCCATACTGAATCTTCCTCTTTTATAGTTTTACCATTCATGGACATAGTCTTGTGTCTTTGAATGGTAAAAACCTTCACTTTTTGCTAAAGTATATAGAATTCCATGATTTGAAACTTTTACTCAATATTATTGCTATTTGAGATTTATTCAAGATGATCTCTGTACCTATAATTTACTCATTTTCTCAAATATCCCAAGAAGAACATTGAATGATGAAACTCTCATTCATGTCTACTCCTGTTGAGACATACTCAAAGTATCTGTGGGTTTTGTTTTAGTTGTTTCAAGAAATGCTGCTAAAAAGCACTGTTGCACCTGTTTCTTAATTTCGATCATTTTGCTTTAGAAGAGCAGATTCAGGTTTTCTAAAGCTTAAAGAAAACATCTGAAGTCAACTTGGAGCGCTCTGAGAAGCAAGCATCTTTAGAGGCCATTACTTTGATAGAGATGATTATTCAACCTACGCAGCTAGAAGAGAATCAGATTTGAGATAAAAATCCTTCCAAACACTAACCATTGAGGTAGGAAGGTACAGGAATTAAAGGGGTTGTTGGAGAGTAAGGGGAGGATCAGAATCTCATGTTAGGGGATTCACTAGAACAGGCCTTTCTAAAATCAAAGCCTGTTCTTTCAAAAGCAAGGAACATTTGGATGGATTTGTGTACTGTAATGTGTCTTAGTGAAAAACAGCTCAGCCAAGAAATGAGGGGGAAATAAAATAAGGGTGTAATATAAGACAAAGAAAACTCACCAGAAGAATATATTAGTATTGAAAAAAGCTAATTCATTAAAGGGAAGCCAGAAAGTTAATTATTAAACTTCATGAAGATTCAGGAGTATGTTTCAGAGACATGGATAAGTTTGAAACTCAGGGAATAATTCCCATCTTTTTTTTCTATAACTTTTTTTTCATTTTTTAACAATAAGTAATAATTTATGAGTACAACTGTCCTTCATGTAAAACCAATTTGCAAGCAGTTGTGCCCAAACCCACACAGCCCAAGAGTCCCACCATCCAGCTGGGGGTCTTGTATGTTCAGTCAAGTTGATCAAATAAGTGACTAGTCTATATTGCTGTAGTTTCACCATTCACCCCAATCACAGCCCTTACATTCTACCATGCCCCCTCTTCCGCAGATTGTTCCCTAGGCTTAGAAAAGGGGCACAGCTGGATGAGAAGCAAAACAGTCTAATTTCTCTGGAGCTGTTGTTTTGGACTCTGGTCAGTTCTGGCTGTTTCCTTTCATGGGCTGACAGTTTGTCCAGGAATAACCTTTCAATCCTACTAATGAAGCACAAGCAATTAGATATATAGGTATTTAAACAGTACTAATTGTTATGGTAGGTTACTTTGGTATAGACACAGATGTTTGGATGGTGTGTTAATCCATGAATTACATTTTTTCTGTGAAATATGACAGGGTCTTACTGTGGCTGATAACATCTCCTAACCACTAGAGGTTGTAAGCTTGTAGCATCAGCCATGGGTTATTCTTCCAACGAGAGAGCTAATAGCCAATTAGATTTGGGATATACGGGCATATGGCTGCCACTGCACAGTATTTTCAGGCAGGTGAGGTGTAGCTGGTGCTGACAGAGGAGTCTTGCTTGACTCAAGGAGACCTCTATTTGCTTTATTGGTTTAGTGGCCTTTGGTAACACTCTCTGGAATTCCAGAGGCCAACTGTACACTTGCAAGTGCGGTCTCAATACATCTTTCCCATGCTTACATCAGCCAAGGGAATAATTCCCATCTTAAGAATCATAGGATAAATGAAAAAAAAATGGTATAGTCATATTCCTTAACAACAACCAACAACAGCAACTTAAGAGAGCATTTATTGCTTGCTCTTCACACATTCTCCCAATGTCTTTGTAGTTCATCTTTATCAAAATCATAGGAAAATATTTTATTGTTTTTGTTTTAAACTAAGTTGCTTGGTAGGGCATAGACTGAAGGGAACTTGTCATGGGAAAAATGAGACCAGGAGAAAGTTTTGTACAAATTCCATGTGTAATTCAAGATGACAATGAATTGAACATGGGAAAATATTGAGAGAAGGGTGGATCTCATATTGGTTTTAAAGACAGATTAAATAAAATTGTTGCTGGGCCAGCTATAATCTGTGAATGAGAGAAATAAAAGACAACTCCAGGCTTTTTAGAACAAGATGTGTAAGAATATTTACCTTGATGAAGACATGGGAAGACAGGTATTCTGGAAGAAGAAAAGTTTTTAAAATTTATTTTTATTGATATTTTGTATATTTCATACATCATTTTTCATTCTAATTTGGATATTTTCCCCTCTTCCTGCACCTCCTCCCACTCCAGTTTATGCATTCTGCCATACATGTCTTGCATCTTTCTCTCAGTGTTTCCAAGGATTTTTTTTTTCTGCAGAGGCTTGTTGTTTTGAGCAGAATTTAACTGTATCAGGCAGTTCTTTGACCCAGTCTTTATGTTGTTGTTGTTCCCTCCCCTTTGTATTACTCCAAATTATGCCAATATAGACAACACATATGCATCAAAATTATGACCTCTGGGAATAAACTATGTGAATTCCAAAATATGTTTTGGGGTTCACATTTTTCCCTTTAATTTTATGTTACTCTAGAATATGAATACATATCTTCCAACCATATATGGTAATTACAATGTGTGAATATAAGTGGCTGGTCAATTCTAGAGCCTATTAAGAGATTCATATTATAACAGCACGGTTGCTTTCAGATATAAAGAAATATAATAATAAAGTTGCTCAGTTTGCCTGCCAACTGGGCATTTGGTGTTAGCATCCACAAATGAGGGAAACCATTCGCTTTTTTTCTTTTTTTCTGGGACTGTGTTACTTCACTTAGCATAATGGCTTTTAGTTCCATCCATTTACCTGGAAAATTCATGATTTCATCTTTCTTTACCGCTGAATAGTACTCCAAATTGCATAGATGTACCACATTATTGTTATCCAGTCATCAGTTGAGGAACATTTGGGTTGGTTCCAGCCTTTCCCTATTGTGAAGAGAGCTGCAATAAACAGCTGTGCATGTATTTTTGAGGTAAGATGAGTCTTGTGGGTATATACCCAGGAGTGGTATGGCTGCGTCAGGTGGCAGGTGCATTTTAAGTCTTTTAAGGGCTCTCCGCACTGTTTTCCACAGTAGTTGTACAAGTTTACATTCCCCAGTGGATGAGTGTTCCCCTTTCCCCACAACCTCTCCAGCATTTGGAATCTTTTGTTTTCTTGATTGTGGCCAATTTTATTGTAGTGAGCTGATACCTCAGAGTGGTTTTGATTTGCATTTCCTTAATTAGTAATGATGTTGAACCCTTTTTAAGATGTTTCTCAGCCATCGTTACTTCCTGTTTATTGCATTTGGGATTCATTTGTTGTTGTCTCTCAAGTGTTTTTAGCTGCAGTGTTAGAACGTTTATTTGTTCTCTTTCTGTTTTTTTTTTTTTTTGGGGGGGGGGTCTTTTCTAAACAGGGTCTTCCTGTAGCCCCAGCTGTCCTGGAACTCACTATGTAGACCAGGCTGGCCTTGAACTCACAAAGATCCGCCTGCCTCTGCCTCCCAAGTGCTAGGATTAAAGGCGTACGCCACCATGCCTGGCTCTGTTTCTGTTTTTTTGATGTGGGCTCTTAGGGCTATAAATTTCCTTCTCAGGACTGCTTTTAAAGTATCCCACAGGTTTTTTTGTGTTGTATTGTCTTTTTTATTTAGTTCCAGGAATGCTTTTAATTCATTCTTTATTTACTCCCTGACCTACTCATTATTCAGGATTGTGTTGTTTATTCTCCGTGTCTTCTTGTAGTTAGTAGGACTTATGCTGGTGTTAATATCTAGTTTTATTGCACTGTGGTCTGA
This sequence comes from Rhizomys pruinosus, assembly GCA_009823505.1. Lineage (NCBI taxonomy): Eukaryota > Metazoa > Chordata > Mammalia > Rodentia > Spalacidae > Rhizomys > Rhizomys pruinosus. The sequence continues at coordinate 3,006,282 of VZQC01009036.1, read as the reverse complement.
TACAATGCATAAAATAATTTCAAAACTTTTGTATTTGTTGAGATTTCTTTTGTGTCTCAGTAGGTGGTCAGTTTCAGAGAATGTTCCATGGGGCGCCAAGTATATTCTCTGGTGTTTGGGTGGAATGTTCTGTAGATATCTGTGAGGTCCATTTGGTGTATTGTATTGTTCAGTTGCAATGTCTCTCTGTTTACTTTTTGTCCAGTTGACCTATCCCAGGGACTCAGTGGGGTATTGAAGTTCCCTACTATTAGCGTGCTGGGATTAATCTGTGTCTTGAGGTCCTGAAGGATTGTGTTTATAAATTTCAGTGCACCAGAGTTTGGTGCATAAACATTTAAGATTGTGAAATCTTCCTGGTTAATTGTTCCATTGATAAAGATACAATGGCCCTCTTTATCTCTTCTGATTAGTTTTAGTCTGAGGTCTATTTTGTCTGATATTAGAATAGCAACTCCTGCTTGTTTTTTGGTACCATTTGCTTGGAATATTTTTTCCGTCCTTTCACTCTAAGGTGGTGTCTGTCCTTGAAGTGAGATGGGTTCCTTGTTTGTAGACAGCATATAGGTGGATTCTGTTTCTTAATCCATTCTCCCAGTATATGTCTTTTGATTGGAGAGTTTAGACCATTAATATTTAAGATTATTATTGAGAGATGTGTGTTGTTTCCTTTCAACTTTTTTTTTTGTTTGCATTCTTGGTCTATGTTTTTATTTTGTCTGTTATGCTTTTGTTAATTTCTCTCTTTAGTTGGTTGGGGATAGTTGCTCCTTTCCTCTGTTCTTTTAATTGCTTTGAGTATTTTCTGGTGTTGGTTTTTTTGACATGTGTTCTTTCATTTTGTTTATGTTATGAAAGATTTTTCTTTCTCCTTCAACTATAATTGACATTTTTGCTGGTTATAGTAATCTGGGTTGGCATCTAAAGTCGTTTAGCCCTAGTAATACTTTGGTTCATGTTCTTCTTGCTTTCCTCGTTTACATTGAGAAGTCAGCTGTAATTCTGATGGGTTTCCCCTTATATGTAACTTGTTATTTTTCTCTTGTGGCTTTCAGTATTCTGTCTTTGTTTTGAGCATCTAGTGTTTTAACTATGATATGATATGGGAAATTTCTTTTCTGGTCTTGTCTAGCTTCTTGTATTTGTATGGGTTTGTGTTTTTCAGTTTGAAGAAATTTTCTTCTATTATTATGCTGAAGATCTGATCAATACTATTGTCTTGGGATTCTTCTCCTTCTTCTATCACTATGATGTGGAGGTTTGGTCTTTTCATAGTATCCCACATTTCCTGGCTGTTCCATTCTTGGTTTTTTTTTTTTAATTTTTCATAATCTTTACTTGAGGCTTCTAGCTGTGCTGTGTTATCCTGTAGGTCTGATATTCTTTTTACTGCTTCTTCCATTCTGCTTCTGTGGCTTTTTCCCATCCTTTCCTGCTAATTGGATGAATGTTCAATTTCCTTTTTCATTTCATCCTGTGATTTCCTCAGTATTTTCACTTCCTTTTGGAGCTTTTCATTCTCTTCTTGTAGCTCCTTCCTTTGCTGGTCAGTTTCTTTTTCCTTTCAGCCTGAGATCTTTTCATTGTTTCCACTTCCTTCCTGAGTTTGTCATTCTATCTCTCTAGTTGCTTTTGGAGTTTGTGTTTCTCTCCCTCTAGTTCTTTTCATAGTTTGCATTTCTTTTGTCTAGTTCTTTACAGAGTTTGTAATTCTCTCCTTCTAGTTCTTTCTGGAGTTTATCATTCTTTCCTTCTAGTTCCTTCATGAGTTTTTCAGTCTCTTCCTTTAGTTCTCTGATTTGTTCTTTATATTCTTTGATTTCTTTGAACGTGTCTACAATTGCTCTTCTAAGATCAGTGTCTTGGTTTCCTTCCAGGGAGATCCCATTTTCAGGATCTTCTACAGGACTGGTAGAGTTTGGTGGGGCATTTATTATGAGCTTTTCCCATATTGTTGTTTTTCTGTTGTGTCTTTGACATGTGGATGTTTGTTTGTTTGTTTGGATTCTGGAGCTAATCTCAAATATTAATATAGATGGCTGGTTGGTCACTCACTTTGCTTCCTGCTGGTGTCTTCCTCAATATTGGCTGTACAGCCTAAAATCACTGACACTGCTGCTGCTGGATCATCCCAGACACAGTGAACCACAGCACCAGCAGCTTATCATCTCTACCACATTACCAGTAGCTTGAGCAATGGGGGGTGCGGGGTTTTTGGGGGGTGAGGGGTTTAACTCCTTTGGCCTGGACCACCAGAACTCACCTGGCCACTGAGTCTGCACGCCGCCTGTCACTCTCTGTGTATGTGCACACATCTCCTCTCTGGTCCCAGAGGTGGGAGGTCAAGCCCCTGGCCAGGCAGCAAGGCTGCACGCCAGATCTTACCTGGCCACAGAGTCTTCATGCTGCCTGTCTGTCCTTCTATCCATGCACAGGAAGAAAAGTTTTGATATGTGAGATCAATACGTCTGTAGAATACCAAAATGGTAGTGGGACTAAACAATGGGAGCTGTAAATATGGAATTCCAGAGAGAAGCTTAGACTGAAGCTATAAATATATATGTTACCAGCCGGGCTTGGTGGCGCATGCCTTTAATCCTAGCACTTGGGAGGTAGAGGCAGGCGGATCTTTGAGTTCAAGGCCAGCCTGGTCTACAGAGCGAATTCCAGGACAGCTGGGGCTCCAGGGAGACCCTGTCTCAAAAAGACCAAAAAAATTGTATATGTTACCAAAGGACAGATATCCAGTTGTGGTCACCCACAAGAGCTACCTAGAGAAGAGATGATGTATGAAATGGAGGCCCAGAATAGATCAGATGAGGAAGAATCAGAAAGAAGTTGCTGAGAAAGAGAGAGAAGACCCAGATGGGATGTGAACCAATGAGGACTCCTGGATACAAATGGACAGAACATTTCAAATAAGAGAGAGAAATCAACAGGAAAGCTTATGTTCAAATATGAAGAGGGTTGAGAAATCACCAATGGATTTCATAGGGCTTCAGTTGTTGGACTGAATTTATTAGACAAACTTCTTCATTGTGGATGAAAGTTGACATTTGTGAGGTGAGCAAGGAAGGACTGGTTCATTTCACCAGAAGCTCTTTGGTTCTCAAAAGAGACAGAACCTTCAGCTGGCTCATTAATCAGAGCAATTCTTCACTCATCTTTTGATGTAGATCCAGGTTTTTCTTTGCATAGAAACAACATCCTTGAAAGCAAATATTTGAGTTTCAGTTCCTTTAAACAAGGGGACTAAGATACTTCTCTATCCAAGTTTAAAATAAATCTATATTTTTATAACCTTATCCAAATCTTATGCTTTTTGCCCATATCTATTTCATCAGAACAACAAAAACAAAAGGTAACGAACGCATAGTTAGTAAGTCTTTAAAAAATGCCCAATTTAGCATTCATAGAAATAGATTTTGTCTATTTATACTTTATTGATTTATAAAATGTATACAGCATGAATGTGTAGGTTTAGTACAAATACGATTCTCTCTTGGAATAGTAGCAATAAATGGAAACTAAGGACAGGAAGATTGCTGGCCTAGAGTACTGTGTATTCTATGATATTTGTCAGATTGTTTAAAAAGAGGAAGGGAAAGCAATCTTAACTTCAAGAAAAAAAAATCTGAGACTATTTAAGAGCTATTATAATTCACTTCACTACAATTTGCTCATTGACTCCCAATTCATAAAATAGGAAAGAAAAAAATTAGCAGTATTAATTTCATTGTCACTCTTCTTCATTATTTCATAAAACCTAAATTCAGTGTTTATACAGATCCAAGACTTCTCATGTTTTTACTTTCCATAATAACCTATCTACCTACCAGTCATGTACATACATTACAGTTATCCAGTGGGATTTTCTGTTTTTATTTCGTAATCATTGATACTTTCAGTCTCTTTTCTCTAATTTGGAATTGTAAGTATATATTTCTGAAATGCAAACTGCAAGTATGTCTTATCTATGGTTATTGCCTATATTCTGCATTTTTATTATAAAATGAACAAAAACCGAGCATAGGACTATAGAATGGGTAGCAGAGCCCAAACTTGACTGAGGAAATACTGGCAGATGATGGCAGTCTGGTGAGGAAACCCTGACCTTCCTTAGGAAAGGGACTCCTCAAGGTAATCTGACTAGAGCTCAGGGGATGAGCTGGCACTGAGGAGTGGACAGGAGAGTATTTCGGTGCAGTGGACCCTAGCACAAATGACAGAATGTGTGACCTCTGGGGAAGGAGGCCTCCAGGATGGCCAAGAGAGAAGGAGGTATAACGGCAATTACAACTGATTGGAAATTTATGTGTGAAGCACAAAGAATTCAATAAAAAATTTAAAAATAAAATAAACAAATGTGTGCATGCATTTTTGTGGTTTGCAGCATTAACAATATTCATTACCCTTTGTAGAAAATCAGAACCAGCATTCGTTTTCTGTGTGCCCAGCATGCCTCTCCACTTAGATACAGTGGTCAGCCAAGGCTTCTTAGAATATGTGACTTTTAATCTGAAGAGTAAAAGAAACACATTCCTGAACCCTCCTATTCCTAGATTCATGAGTTTTACCATGAAGTATTGTTGGACCTTGTCACACCCACACAGAAAAGAAACACATTCACAACAGAGAGAACTGGTTTTTAAACTCCATACAGGGAAAGAGTGAGAATAAACATAGTCACACAGTAAACTAGGTTAAAAAGAATAGTGTAATATGAGGATGGATGTAAGTCTAAAGTGGTCTGACTAAAAATTTGTGTCAATCTATGTGGGATGGAGAGCTCTGGAAAAGCTTAATGAAAGGAATGATATACTTTGAGTTGCATGTAAGAGATTCACCCTATGGATTTCAGAATGAAAGAAGCTGAGGTATTATTTGAGGGATTAATGGTGGATTCATTTCATGAGTGCTTGTGGAACAACTTCCTCTGAGACAAAAATCTCCCCTTTTAGAGGAAAGCTAATTAAGACACAGATATTCTTTTTTTAATAATTGCTTTTATTGATGTTTTGTGTATTTCAGACATAATTTTTTAGTTCAATTTAGACATATTCCCCTTTCCCTCCCCCCGACCCCAGATTATGCATTCTGCCATAATTGTCCTGCATCTTTCTTTCAGTCTTTTTTTATGTTTAGGAATTTACATTTTCCTCCTTTAATTTTATATTACCCTAAAATATGAATACATACTTTCCACCCATATACAGTAATTACAGAGTCTGAAAATAAGTGGTGGATTGATTCTAGAGCCCATTAAGAGATTTACATTATAAGAATATAGTTGCTTTCAGATAAACAGAAATATAACAATAATGTTGTTCAGCTTGGCTTTCAATTGAGGATTTGATATTAGCATCCACAAATGAGGGAAACCATTGATCGTTTGTTTTTCTGTGCTGTGTTATTACACTTAACAAAGTTCATGATGTCATCTTTCTTTACTGCTGAACAGTACTCCATTGTGTAAATGTACCACATTTTTGTCATCCACTCGTCTGTTGAGGGGCATTTGGGTTGGTTCCATCTCTTCGCTATTGTGAAGAGAGTTGCAATAAACATGGGCGTGTATGTATCTTTGCAGTAGGATGTGTCTTGTAGGTATATACCCAAGAGTGGTATAACTGGGTCAGGTGGTAGCCTCATTTTGTGTCTTTTAAGGGTTCTCCATACTGCTTTCCATAATGGTTGTACAAGTTTACATCTCCACCACTAGTGGATGAATGTTCCTCTTTCCCCACAACCTCTCCAGCATTTGGTGTCTTTTATTTTCTTGATCTTAGCCAGTTGTATTGGAGTGAGATGATACCTGAGAGTGGTTTTAATTTGCATTTCCTTAATTATCAATGATGTTGAACACTTTTTAAGATGTTTCTCAGCCATCTTTACTTCCTCACTTGTGAAGTCTCTGTTCAGCTCTTTACTCCATCTTTTGAGTAGGTCATTTGTTTTCTTACTTATTTGTTTTTTGAGTAGTCTATATATTCTTGACATTAATGCTCTGTCAGATGTATGACTGGTGAAGATTTCCTCCCACTCTGGGTTTTCTCTTCACTCCCTTGATTGCTTGTTTCACTGTTTAGGAGATTTTGAGTTTGATGCGGTCCTATTTGTCGACTGTTGACCTTATTTCCTGTGCAGCTCCTGTCTGATTTAGAAAGTCTTTTCCTATGCCTGTGTCTTGTAGGTTGTTGCCAACTTTTTCTTCTATCACCTTCAGGGTTTGGGGTTTCACGTTGAGATCTTTGATCCACTTGGAGTTGATTTTTGTACAGGGTGAGAGGTAAGGGTTTAATTTTGTTCTTCTACAAATGCTGATCCAGTTTTGCCAGCACCATTTGCTGAAGATGCTATCCTTCTTCCATTGATTTTTTTGCCCCTTTGTCAAATATGAGGTGGGTGAAATTGTATGAGCTCAAGTTTGGATCTTCAATTTTGTTCCATTTCGTCAACAGTTCTTTTTTTTTTTTTGCCAATAACAGGCTGTCTTTAAGAAAAATCTTTCCTCACAACATGAACAAGATGAAAGAATACATGTCTATGAAACCAAAACTTCAGAAAATCCTCCTTGAAGCAATCCAAATAACAGAGGAAAGGAGCAACTATCCCTAAGCAATTAAAGAGAGAAATCAATAAAAGCATAATAAAGTAAATACAAACCTAGGCCAAGAATGCAAACAAAATTAAGGTGAAAGGAAGCAACACACATCTCTCAATAATAACCTTAAATACTAGGGGTTTAAACTCCCAATCAAAAGACATAGACTGGAAGAATAGATTAGAAAACAGAATCCCTCTATATGCTTTCTACATGAAACCTATCTCATGCTCAAGAACAGACACCACCTTGGAGTGAAAGGATGGAAAAAAATATTCCAAGCAAATGGTCCCAAGAAACAAGCCAGAGTGGCTATTCTAATATCAGGCAAAATAGATCTCAAATTGAAATTAATCAGAAGAGACAAAGAGTGCCATTATATCCTTATCAAATGAACAATTAACCATGAAGACTTCACAATCCTAAATGTTTATGCACCAAACTCTGGTACACCTAATTTTATAAACAATACTCTGAAGGACTTCAAGACACAGATTAATCCCAGCACACTAATTGTGGGGGACTTCAACACATCACTGAGCCCCTTGGATAGATCAACAGGGCAAAAAATAAACAGATAAACATCAGAACTGAACAATACAATGCACCAAATGGACCTCACAGACATCTACAGAATATTCCACCAAACACCAGAGAATATACTTTCTACTCAGCACCTCACAGAACATTCTCCAAAATCAACCACATACTAGGGCACAAAAGAAATCTCAACAAATACAAAAAGATTGAAATTTTCCCATCCATTCTATCACATCGCAGTGCAATAAAGCTCAATATGAACACCAAAATAAGCCCAACTAGCTACAAGAACACATGGAGACTAAACAACACAATTCTGAACAATGAGTGGGTAAGGGACGAAATAAAGAGTGAAATAAAAGTATTCATGGAACTGAACAAAAGAGACACTACAAAACAACAAAACCTGTGGGATACTTTAAAGGCAGTCTTGAGAGGGAAATTTATAGCCCTAAGTGCCCACATCCAAAAAAAAAAAAAGGGGGGGGGGAAATAAGTGATCTGACACTGCAGCTAAAACATTTGAGAGACAACAACAAATAACCCTAAACCCAACAGACAGGAAGAAATAACAAAAATCAGAGCAGAAATCAATTAAACAGAAACACAGAAAACAATACATAGTACCAATAAATCCAAAAGCTGGTTATTTGAAAAGATAAACAAAATAGACAGACCTCTAGTCCAGTTAACCAAAAAAAAAAAAAAGAGCAACTCCAAATCAATAGAATTTGTGATGAAAAGGGAAACATCACAACAGACAAAGTAAAGATCCAGACAATCATACAGGACTACTTCAAAAACCTATACTCCACCAAGTTTGAAAACCTAAGAGAAATGGATGAATATCTGAAATCCTGGGAACCCACGAAGCTTAACAAAGAAGAGATTGACAGTTTAAACAGACCCATAATATTTGAGGAAATTGAAGATAGAATGAAAAACCTCCCAACTAAGAAGAAACCCGGCCCCAGATGGTTTCACAGCAGAATTTTATAAAACATCTAAAGAGGTCCTACAACCATTACTACTCAAACTATTCAGAAGGATACAAACAGATGGAATTCTCCCAAATTCTATGAAGCCAGCATCACTCTAATACCAAAACCAGGCAAGGATACAAGCAAAAAAGAAAGCTATAGACCAATTTCATTAATGAACATAGATGCAAAAATTCTCAACAAAATACTTGCAAATCGCATATAGACCCACATCAAAAAGATCATCCACCATGATCAATTTGGATTTATACCAGAGATGCAGGGATGGTTCAACATATGTAAGTCAATAAATATCATAAAACACATAAATGGACTGAAAGACAAAGACACAGGATATTCTAAAGGAAAGTGAAATAGCACATCCTTCAGGGAAGCTCTTTTTTTTTGGGCGGGGGGTCTTTTTGAGACAGGGTCTACCTTTAGTCCCAGCTGTCTTGGATCTCACTCTGTAGACCAGGCTGACCTTGAACTCATAGAGATCTGTCTGCCTCTGCCTCCCAAGTGATGGGATTAAAGGTGTGCACCAACATGCTGGGCTCTAGGGAAGCTCTTAAACTTGCTTTACAAACAGCTCAAAGTCTTCAGGAATACTCTGAAATTTTTAAGAGTCACTAGATCCCTCCATCCCCCACATATATAAACAGCAAGGAATTCTGAGGGAGAATGTTAGGCAACTGAGCTACCCAAGAGAGTAGAGACCAACTAAGGTATCGCAAAGAGGTTACAGCCGAGGTGCTTGAATAAGAAACTCTACAACCTGTTGACCTGCCTGCAAGTTGTACAGTTAACTCCAGGTTTCCAGCTTGTGTAAGCTGTTATCCATGCTGGGCTGAACATTTCATGATGCAGCTGTCTTAATGATTTCTGCTCCTATAAGCAGCTCCTTACCAATATTTCTCCAACTAAGCACAAATAATCTCCTTGGTTCACCAAGTTGGACTTTGGCAATATTGTTACTTAGTCTACCGTTGGTTCCCATTCTTGGGTGACTAGACATTCATGTCTCCACAAGAATAGTGTCACATAATTATTATATTGAGCAAAAGAAGCCAGATACAATAACAAGCTGTACTACAGATTAATTTCTGTGCATTGTAGAAATTTAACATTCTATACACTGATTTTTATTGACTTTATCATTAATTCAGACAGGAGAAATGAATTAATATGGTAACTAGTGATGAAAGGGCTTTCAGTATTGCTACAAACTTAAATGTGGAGGGATGGATGTGATTACTCCTCACTTTAATAAAGAAGCCAGAAAACCCACACACGTTGGGAAAAGTCACTAATGGAACCAGGCCTTAAACTAGATTAACTTTATCATTTTATTAATTTAAAAGATTCACAATATCCATTTATACAAATTGCTTTTGCTCTGTGGGGAAAAATGGGAGAATGACTGGCCATGCAAAATTGATTGATTGCACAGGCATTATGTTGAATGACAGGGCCACACATAGCTTATTCCCTGTAGCTATGCACTAGGCAAACTGTGTCTATGGTCTTTGATAAAAAAGTGAAAATTTGTTTAAAAAGGGATTGATCTTCCCAGAGAGATTGCTCAGCAGTCTAGAGTATTTCCTGCACTTCCAGGGGATCTGAGTTCAGTTTCTAACATCCTCAACCAGCAGCCCAGAACCACCTGTAATCCACCTTGTGAGAATCCAACACCTTCTTCTGGCCTCTGTGAATGCCAACATAAAAGAAAATAATAAAAAGTGTAAGTGATTATTTCCATGTGGAGTCAGAGGGAGGACTGCAAAGCTTTATCAGGAAACTTTCCAGCTGATGGAAATGTTCTGAACCTTGATCCCTATATGGCTAACATTGTATATGAAGTCAATAAAATGTAGTGAGGTGAATTCTTAGATGAGAAAATGTTTGAATAAATGAAATGACTTTCTAAATGCATAGTATCAAAGTATGGCAGGGCTGATCTGAGATCCCAAGCTTGCTATCACTATTGTTAACTCTTGCTCTTAAATCCATATGTCATGTGCCCAGAGCACTTGGTCAATCCTAGCTCCTGGCCCTAGGTAAGCATCTTTAATTTGATAACCATATTAATCCTCTTCCCTTTGGAGATATACTTAATAACACCTAGAACTCAAAGCCATGTCCTGCCTAGGCAAGGTGACCATCTATCTAAAATAATAAGACCTTTGTTGAGTATTGATGAAAATTTCAGGAGAACAGAATATTTTTAAGTCCTGAATCGTGTGAGAAAATTTCTGTTATAAGAATAGTTCTCAAGATCTAGACTGAGGTAAAGAACCAAGCTTTCTGAAAATAAGGTCTGCAAAGCTTTTCAGAGTGTAAAGTCACTTCAGTGACACTTTTGACAATGGTGTCCACATGATTGATGCTACTGGGTTGATAATGGAAGGCAATGCCCTTATAGGAATGGCATTTTGGCACAACACAGTATCTTCTGACTAGCAGTTCATTTTTTACATGATTCTATTCATGGACTGCATACTTATACAAACTCATTAGTCTGCCATTAATCATATCTAAGTCTGTCTATAGATCATTCTTTTCAAGGCGTGAATTTACATGTATGGAATTGAAAAGCTGTATTTTCTTTTTTATACTTTCTTTTATTTAATTTTTTAACAATAAGCAATAAGTTGTGAACACAAGCATCCTTCATGCAAAACCAATCTGCAAGCAGCTGTGCCCAAACCCACACAGTCCAAGGCTCTCACCATCCAGCTGGAAGGGCTTGCATGCACACTCAAGTTGATCAAATAAGACTCCAGTCTACACTGCTGTAGCTTCACCATTCACCCCAATCACAGCCCCCCCATTCTACCATGCCCCCTCTTCCACAGATTGCTCCCCAGGCCCAGAAAAGGGGCACAGGTGGATGAGAAGCAAAAGAGTCTACTTTCTCTGGAGATGTCGTTTTGGACTATGATCAGTCCCGGCTGTTTCCATTCATGCCCTGACAGTTTGTCCAGGAATAACCTTTTAATCCTACTAATGAAGCAGAAGCAATTAGACATATGGGTATTTAAACAGTACTAATTATTATGGTAGGCCACCCTGGTATAGACACAGATGTTTGGATGTATGCTAATCCATGAATTATGTTTTTTCTGTAAAAGATGACAAGGTCTTACTATGGCTTATAACATCTCCTAACCACTAGAGGATGTAAGCTTGTGGCATCAGCCATGAGTTATTCCTCCAAGGAGAGAGCTAATAGCCAATTAGATTTGGGATATACAGACATATGGCTTCCACTGCTGCACAGTATTTCCAGGAAGGTTAGGTGTAGTTGGTGCTGACGGAGGAGTCCTGCTTGACTCAAGGAGAGCAGTATTTGACCCATTGGTCCAGTGGCCTTTGGTAACACTCTCTGGCATTTGAGGGACCAACTGTATACTTGCCAGTGTGGTCTCAATACATGTTTCCCATGCTTACATCAGGTATTCGACAGCAGGGCCCCACTGCCTCTATTCTTGTAGGTATCCCAGTTTACAGGCAAGAAGCCTTTGCCTTTGGGGGGGGGCTTTGATCCCCTGGCCAACATCTCCTTGGCAGAATAATCCATTGCTGATATCAGAGATCTCCTGTATTCATATATTTTGCTTAAATGCACAGCTTAAAGAGACTTTATCATATTTGGTTCTGAATAAAGAATAATCCTTTTCACAATACCCATGTCCACTAGTCAATTAAAGAAAGCAGTTTTGGGGCTGGAGAGATGGCCTAGCGGTTAAGAGCGCCGACCGCTCTTGCAGAGGACCCGGGTTCGATCCCCAGCACCCACATGGCGGCCGAGAGCCATCTGAAACTCCAGTTCCAGGAGAACTCCAGTTCCAGGGGAATCCGAGACCCTCTTCTGACCTCCGCGGCATTGCACGACACGGGTGCACAGACCTGCATGCAGACAGTACATTGATATACATACCGAAATAAAT
>VZQC01009036.1:2953189-2991395 GCA_009823505.1 Rhizomys pruinosus | reverse complement strand
CTTTTCTTGCCTTATTGCCCTAGCAAGGGTTTCAAGCACTATATTGAAAAGGAGTAGTGACGGGGGGGGGGGGGGAGCAGCCTTCCCGTGTTCCTACCTTTAAAGGGAATGTTTCTGTCATTTCCCCATTTAGGATGATATTGGCTGTGGGTTTCCTGTATATGGCTTTGATTACATTGAAGAATGATCCCTCCAGTCCAATTCCCCCTAGCATGAAGTGATGCTGGATTTCGTCAAAGGCTTTTTATGCATCATTTGAGATGATGATGTGTTTTTTGTTCTTCAGTCCATGTATGTTTCATGATATTTATTGATTTTCATATGTTGAACCATCCCTCCATTTCTGGTATGAATCCAACTTGGTCATGATGAATGATCTTCTTGATGTGGGTCTGTATGCGATTTGCAAGTATTTTATTTAGAATTTTTGCATCTGTGTTCATTAAGGAAATGGGGTCTCTAGTTTTCCTTTTTGGTTGTATCTTTGCCTGGTTTTGGTAATAGCGTGATGCTGGCTTCATAGAAGGAATCTGGGAGAACTCCCTCCATTTGTATCCTTTTAAACAACTTGAGTAGTAATGGTTGTAAATCTTTTTGAAATATTTTATAGAATTCTGCCATGAAACCACATGGGCCTGGGCTTTTTTGGTTGGGAGGCTTCTTATTACATCTTTAATTTCTTCATATATTATTGGTCTATTTACTCTGTCACTCTCTTCTTGGTTGAACTTTGGTGATTCCCAGGATTTTGTTCCTTCTTTCTTTTGGTTAACTGGGCTAGAGGTCTGTCTATCTTGTTTATTCTCTCAAAGAACCAACTTTTGGATTCATTGATTTTTGTATGGTTTTCTTTGTTTCTATTTCATTGATCTCTGCTCTGATTTTTATTTCTTCTTGTCTTCTGCGTTTAGGGTTCATTCATTGTTGTCTCTCAAGTATTTATAGCTGCAGTGTTAGATTGTTCAGTTGTGCTCTTTCTGTTTTTTTCTTTTAATGTAGGCACTTAGAGCTATAAACTTCCCTCTTAAGACTGCTTTTAAAGTGTCCCATAGGTTTTGTTGTCTTGTGCCGTCATTGTCATTCAGTTCCAGGAAAGTTTTTATTTCTTTCTTTATTTCTTCCTTGACCCATTCACTATTCAGGAGAGTGTTGTTTAGTCTCCATGTGTTCTCATGGTGTTGATATTGAGTTTTATTGCACTGTGGTCTGATAGAATGCATGAGATTATTTCAATCTTTTTGTATTTTTTGAGTTTTTTCCTGTGTCCCAGTATATGTCTGTTTTGGAGAATGTTCCATGGGTGCTGAGTAGAAGGTGAATTCTCTGGTGTTTGGGTGGAATATTCGATAGATGTCTGTGAGGTCCATTTGGTGTATTGTATCATTCATTTCAGATGTCTCTCTGTTTAACCTTTGTCTTGTTGATCTGTCTAAAGGACTTAGTCAGGTATTGAAATCCCCTACTATTAGTGTGCTGGGGTTAATCTGTGCCTTGAGATCCTGAAGAATTGTCTTTATAAAGTTTGGTGCACTGGCATTTGGTGCATATACATTCATGATTGTGATATCTTCATCATCAATTGTTCCTTTAATAAAGATGTAATGCCCCTCTTTGTCTCTTTTGATTTCTATTGCTTTGAAGTCTATTTTGTCTGATATTAGAATAGCAACACCTGCTTTCTTTTTGGTACCATTTGCTTGGAATACTTTCTTCCTTCCCTTCACCTTAAGTTGGTGCCTATCCTTGAAATTGAGATGGGTTTCTTGTAGACAGCATATAGATGGATTTTGTTTCCTAATCCATTCTCCCAGTCTATGTCTTTTGATTGGTGAGTTTAGTCCATTAATATTTAAGTTTATAATTGAAAGATGGATGTTGCTTCCTTTCACCTTATTATCCATTTGGACTTTTCGCCTCTGATTCTACTCCTATGGTTATGTTTTTATTAGATTCTTTTCCTAGGTGCTTGGGGATAGTTGCTCCTCTCTTTTGCCCTTTGAATTGCTTCAAGTATTTTATGAAGAGTTGGTTTTCCAGACTTGTATTCTATCATCTTGTTTATGTCATGGAAGATTTTTCTCTCTCAACTATAATCGACATTTTTGCTGGGTAAAGTATTCTGGGTTGGCATCCATAGTTCTTTAACACTGGGAATGCTTTGCTCCATGTTCTTGCTTCCATGGTCTATGCTGAGAAGTCAGTTGTAATTCTGATCGGTTTCCTTTTGTACGTGACTTGTTTTTCTTTTGTAGCCTTCAGAATTTTGTCTTTGTTTTGGGTGTCTAGCATTTTAAGTACGATATGGCTCGGGAAGTTTCTTTTCTGATCTTCTCCATTTGGAGTCCTATGTGCTTCTTGTATTTGTATGGTTTTGTCTATTTTTAGTTTGGGGAAATTTTCATCTATTATTCTGTTGAAGATCTGATCAATACTATTCTCTTGACATTCTTCTCCTTCCTCTATTCCTATGATGCGGAGGTTTGATCTTTTCATAGTGTCCCATATTTCCTGGTTGTTCCACTTTTGTGTATTTTTAAATTTTTCATAATCTTTATTTGAGCTTTTTAATTGCTCTGTGTTATCTTCCAGATCTGATATTCTTTGTTCTGCTTCCTCCATTCTATTTCTGAGGCTTTTTCCTTTCCTTTCTTCTTGATTGGATGAGTGTTCTATTTCCTTTTTCATTTCATCCTGTGATTTCTTTAGTATTTCTATTTCCTTTTTGAGCTTCTCAGTCTCTTCTTGGTGCTCCTTACTTCGCTGGTTGGCTTCCTTTTTCAGTGTTTCTACTTCCTTCTGGAGTTTGTTTTTTTTTTTTTTTTCTCCCTCTGGTTCTTTCTGGAGTTTGTCATTCTCTTCCTTTGGTTCTTTCTGAAGTTTGTCATTGTATCCCTCTAGGTCCTTTTTTAGTTTTTCATTCTTTCTCCTTAGTTCTCTGACTTCTTTATTTTCTTTAATTTCTCTGCATAGGTCTGCAATTACTCCTCTAAGGTCTGTTTCTTGGGTCACCTCCAGGGGGATCCAACTGTCGCTATCTCCTACAGGCTTGGTAGAGCTTGGTGCAGAGTTTCCTGCACCTTTCCCATGTTATCCCTTTGCTGTGTCCCTGGCACGAGGGTTTCCCTTTTTTTTTTTTTTTGCCTGTATTCTGATGCCAATCACAAATGTCTTTTCACTATGTTGAAGGCTTGTTTTGCTTGCCTCCTTCCCATGCCTTTTTTTTTTCTCCTCCTTATTTATGGAGTGTTGACTTGTCTAGGTTTCAGATTTTCAATTTTGTTTATATATTGGATATTGGAAGTCTAAGTCACTCTTCCCTTCCTGTTCTGAAAGTTCTCCAAAAATTTCCACTTGGATACTCTTTCCTCAATTCCAGTTGGGGGGGAGCCGGGGGGGGGGTTGTTGCCTGACTTAGCCTGCACTCTGGTGCCTGTCTGGAGCAGTGCCGGGCTCTTACCTGTGCTTCAGGTGGTCTTGGCTAGCAAGGGCCCAACCTGAGCACCCCGCACAAAGACTCACTATTGTGCCAGAGTCTCTGCTGAATGCAAAGGGGAAGGGCGACCCAGTCTGGACAGCCACATCCTACAAGGGTTTAGTACACCCAAGCAGGCAGGCGGATGGAGTGTCAGGCAGGCCTAGCTTCTCCTTCCCAATCCCTTACCAGACGTGGCATAGTCCCTGCAGCTCAGCTGGTGTGGGCCAGGCTGCTGCTGTGCGCCATGGGGGCCTAGCTTCTCCTTCCCACAATCCCCTACCAGACCTGGCTCTGTCTCTGCAGCTTGGCTGGTCTGGGCACTGCCACTGCTGTGCGCCAGGCAATCCTAGCTTCTCCTTCCTTGAAAATCTGTATTTTCATAACATTTGGTTTGCAAAGCATTAATAGATAAAAAAAAGTGAGACAATCATAGAAAGTTCAGTAATGGCTGTGCCTTACGTTATCCCACAGGGTGAGCAGAGGAGATTTAGCACAAATTATTCATGAGCATAAAAGGCATGAGAGATGTAAGGGCTGGCTTGGAGGGTGGTGGTTTACTAAGTAATCTAATTCCCTGATCTGATATTCTCATTTGGATATCCCTTGTACATATCAGTAACTTGTTTGTGGTATTGTCACATCTTACTTTAGAACACAAGTTGAAACCACCCTTGGCAGAGGTATGATCATTCTAGCTGGCATGAAGCCCCCTGCCTGTCTTGAGTCATTTGCCTCATTTACAACAGTCAAAATCAGGGTTCTCCTACTAACGGTAATATTGGACAAGAGTAGGTTACTGATGTTAGAGATTATCTTGTCATTTGAGAGAGTTCACTGAACAGAATCAGGAAAAAGGAACTTACTGTTGCTCGTTTTCTAAGGCTTTCTAAACAACACGAATGACAATTCACTTCCTTTCCCTGCATTTCACTGGCAAGAACGATATAGTAAGGAATCATAATGAGTGACTTAAATAACAGAAATGTATTATTACATGGTTCTGTAGATCAGAAATCAAAGTACACACAACAAAAATAACAATAACAAAGCTGCTTCTACCTGTTTAGAGGATCTTGTTTTCTTTTTTTTAATTTTTCTTTATTAATTTTATTTATTTCTGTATGTGTATGAATGTACTGCCTGCATGCAAGTTTGTGCACCCGTGTCGTGCAATGCCACAGAGGTCAGAAGAGGGCGTCGGATTCCCCCGGAACTGGAGTTCTCCTGGAATTGGAGTTTCAGACAGTTCTCAGCCGCCATGTGGGTGCTGGGGATCGAACCTGGGTCCTCTGTAAGAGCAGTCTGCGCTCTTAACCGCTAGGCCATCTCTCCAGCCCTTGTTTTCTTTTTTATTCTATTTCAAGTTAGAAGACAAGAGGATATTTATTGCCTCCTATTCAGTCTAAAGAAATTGAATAAGATAATACATGAAAAGCAACAACAGAGTTTCCAATAAACTCTTACAGCTAAGCTGTACATGGCACACTTAGACTGAATCACAGGCACTGAGGAATTCCAGAGAGGCTGGGAAGACTGGAGCCTACATCAGGTTGGAGGATGTGCAACTGGGCAGTGTGGCTGACAAATTATATGACCTCTAAGTTAAATAGTCCTTAGTTATTTTCTAAGTTATTTAATAAGAATAGTTAGTATTCGAGCCTATACAGATGTTTAACATAAATAGCGCTGATTCTTTAATTACACTTCTGAGTCTAATGGTGTGAAATGTCCCCAAGGACTGCTGTGTTGGAACAATTGGTCTCCAGCTAATAGCACTATTTGGAAGTTTGTGGAACTCTGAGAAAGATGGAGCCTTGCAAGAGGAAGTGGGACACTGGTCTTGACATTTGAAAACCCGGTACCTCTTTTTGTCTCTTCTCTGCTTCCTGACAAGAGATTCAATGCCATTAGTTACCTCACCCTCCTTCCTCCATAATGGACTGTCATGATGGACTGTATACCTTCAAACTGCAAGCCAAGATTGATTATTCTTCTCTTAAGTTGCCTCTTGTCATGTATTTGGCTACAGCAATGAGACAAGTAACTAATGCCAACAGCATTTCCTCCACATGATTTATTCTGGAATTTAACTCAGCTTGTTAAAGTGTTATTCCTTGCTTCTCTGTGGCTGCAATTATTTCTAGATCCTACCACTGCTGTCCTAATTGACACCTGGGGTGGACTCAATACCAGAGTTATATGGACTATAACTATATACTTTCTGGAATGTGGGGTCTTACTTTAACACTTTTAAATTTAACATTTTTAAATCCACGGAGATGGAAAATTGAAAATGTATAATGTGCATTCTCCTTTGTCACAATTTTCCATTTTCTCTGGTACTACACAACATTCTATAATATCTCTATTTTCAGTATTGACATTGGGTTTCTGTTGGTTGTCTGGAAAGTCCTGGAAAAGATAAAAAGGACAGATAAGCAATGAGCATTGTGCCAAGATGTACAGCCAGGAGAGAAACCATGTGTTCTGGAAACAAGAAAGACAGCAGCAGGAGACCCTTAAACAGTGACCAGGAGTGTGAATATAAACAAGAAACCCCCAAACTTCGGTTTCATTAGCTTGACACTGACCTTCTGCCCATAACCAAGAGTTGTGAGAGGATCAGATTATCTCTTTTTGCCTAGCTAGAGGTAAAAATGAGGGTCACAGAGCAACTTCAAATCACAGCTAACATCTTTCATTTGATACAATAAGGAAGGGCCTGTCTAATTTCTAAGCCAAACATTACACAGCAGGCAAGTACCATTTCTTCCTGGAGAGAATGTTCACCCCACATTGTCAAATGTTGCACATTCCCTTCCCTGTTAATCCATTAGTGTTGCCATGTTCCTGCCCCTTGCTTCACTTTGTCTTTTAAGAATGTTTTAACTTCAACACTACAGAATACATGACATGGGAGCAGTGTTCTTATCTACTAAGGGTCCAATTAAAAATCTGTCATCTTATTAAATGAAATAAGCCAATCATAAAATGCTGCATACTGCAAAATTCAAATGCATAACATTGTAGAAGGGCAAGAATGTGGAGACAGTGGAAAGGCCAGTGTTTCCCAGAAGTAAAGGGAAAGGCAGAGCTCAATAAAGCACAGAAAGTGTTCATGGCAGTGAAATAATTCTATGTGATATTCTAATGATGGATGCATGCCATATGATCTTCCTAAATGTGTGGATTCTCTATTATCTTATCTTCTGCTCAAAATAGTCCTTTGGCCAAAGTGACATGTGGGTTTTTTTTATTCCAGTCTCTCCATGATAATTGTGTATTGGTATAACATTGATTGTAGCAAATGCATTATTGTCATACAGGGTGTTGTTAGTGCTAGGTAGCTAGACAGGGATTAGTTGGAGGCCATTGACCTGTCCCTTGTGGTCACCTTTGGACCCTCCCATTTCCCTGGTAAGACTGAAAAAGAAAATATTAAACCTGCTTCTCCTCAAACCCCCCATTCAGAGAAAAGTAATATTTCTGGCCCTGGGTAAAGACATGACAGCTTCATATGCTCCAAATATACACTACATATGATTGTCTACTCTCTTCAGAGTTAATCCAGCTTGACTGATCAATAACCTAGGTAGGGGTTCACCCCCTCCTCCAGGAAAGCTGATTCACTTGAAAACACTCCTTCGTAGAAGTGGGAGGAATAACTATCCCCTTAATGAGATAAAGTGCCTACACCTCCGTAAGTCCTCATTGATGCAGTAGCTTTCAGGAATTCACCACTAAGCCTGCCTGGGATTTTTTGAGCTCTAAGCTCAAAAAGCATACATTTTCCTTTCTTTCAATGTCTTTTTCCACAAGCCTAAGCATGTTTTTCTGAAACTCTGGGTTTTTCTCATTCTTTCTCTGAAGCCCCCATCCCCTTCCACCTGGCAGCTGCTTGCTGCCCTCCGTTACTGAGCGTACTGATTTTCTTGGACCCTAACTCAAAGCTATGACCTTCCTCCTTTCCCTTCTTCTGTCTCCCTCCACACTCTACACAACCATTGAGATTTACAGATTGCCTGTCCTTGGTTTACCTTCATTTAGAATCTGTTTTAAAATTATCTTATTGATGAGTCTAAGACACAAGAAGGATCGCCTATTTCCCTTGCAACAGTAGTAGGAGAGACTGTGCATGCATGGGAAGATTGGCAATTCTGTATTTTCTGCCAAATTTTGCTTGAACATAAAATGTCTCTACACAGTACTCTACTAAACATAAATGCAAAATTCAAAAGTAAATCTAGACATGGGCTTTACATTAAAGGATTGTTGTAAGAGGGAGTACAGAAGCATCACAATAGGGTAAATACTCTGAATACTAGGTCTTCTGTCATCTGAGAAGAAATGGGCTTCTCTTTCTAGAGGGAAGGAAAGAAGGAAGGAAGGAAGGAAGGAAGGAAGGAAGGAAGGAAGGAAGGAAAAAGACTAGTATAAAACATGTATAGAGAAGTCAAATGAGCAGGTGGATGAGGTCTGATTAGGAAATTACAGAGTGTTTTACCCTCAGCTCTTCCTTGAGAGGAACCCGTAAGGAGAAACTGCATTATGAATCAGACTGAGATACACCAGAGTTCAGGGATCTCAAGAAAAGAAAAGCAGCTTAGTCAAAATGTGATCATATGAAGTTAGTGGCCTTGTGGCTTCCATTAGTAAATGGAAGCCAGCAGTTCAGCTCATCACTTATAGAACCAAGCATGAGAATAAGAACATATTTGGTCTTCTCATGGGACACAATGATGGTATCCTTATCTTATGTGATTCATCTGAGGAAGAGGGGTTCTTTGCAATATGACATTTCCTGAAACAATTTCACCCAATTATAATTTATTTTACCAGCAAGTATACTGATTGTGACTTGAAGAGAAGATACTGGTGATGCTGAGTCCTGACAAAGTTAGCTAAAGAAACTCAGAGCACTTTTCTCTAAGCAGAACCCCTCTTCTGACCTTCATGGGCATCACATGACATCAGTGCACTTACATACATGCAGGCGATACACCCATACATATAAAACAATTAAAATACATACTGTCCAAGTTTGTCTTCCATTGCTGTGACAAAACACTCTGACCAACACCAACTTGGGGAGGAAAAGGTTTATTCAGGTTATATCTCCTGGGTCACAATTCTCAAGGAGCCCAAGGCAAGAACTCAGGGCAGGAACCTGGAGGCAGGAGCTGAAGCACAGGCCATGGAGGAATGCTGTTCACTGGATTGCTCACTCCTCTGGCTCATGCCCAGCCTGCCTTCTTATACCATACACAACCACCTGCCCAGGGTGGCACCACGCATTGTGGGCTGGGCCCTTCCACACTGCTTGGCCATCAAGACAATACTCCACAGATGTGGCCACAGGCCAATCCAATGGAGCCAATTGAGGCTCCCTCAACCCAGGTATGTCAAGTTGACACTAAAGCTATCCAACACAATTGACCCCTTGTCAACTTGACACACAAATCACTATTAAACCACCACCTTTACAGTTCTTATCCCCAAAGTATGTTAACATTAATCACAACCTAAGACAGTACAACCTTAAAAGCCCCACAGTCCTTAAAATGTCCAAACACTTAAAAGTTCACAGTCTATTAAAAGTTTCTTAACTGTGGGCTGCTGTAAAATCCAAAACAAGTACTGTCTTATTTCAAAGGGAAGAATCAGGCACACTCCAACAAAACCTAAGTCCAGCAAGTAGCTCAAGGCTGGACACCTGGGACTCACTCACGATCTTCTGGGCTCCAAAGGTTTCGGCAGCTCCCCTTCTCTGCTCTGCCGTCCACAACACACACAGCTCATCTCGCAGACCCAGGCCGACTCCATTCCACACCTGCTGCTGCTCTTGGTGGTCATCCCAAGGTCCCGGCATCTCCAAAAAGCTGGGGTCACCACTGAAACTGAGGCAGCACCTTCACCAATGGTCTCTTCTGACCTCTCCTGCTGCAAACCCTCAGCTTCTCTCTATGACCCCTGCAATCCTGGGGTCTCCACTGCAACCGAGGTGCACTTCCACCATTGGTCTTTCCTGACCTCTCACAGTGCCAAGTCTTGGCTGCTCTCTGTGACCCCCTCACATTTCAACACCGGAACCATATAGGAGACTTTTACTACCAAGTCCTGCTTCTGGCTTGAGATGGAGGCTCAGGCCCCTTCTGGATCACAGCTTCTGTGTGCTGACCCTGAAGAAATTCTTCCCAGAAGATTTCACCACAGTGATGCTGGTCTCTTGTTACTTACAGCTGATTTTTCAGCCCCAGCTAACCAGCATCAATTGTCCCAGTACAACAAAGATTTCCCTTCAGGTTCTGGTCTCTTGTTACTTACAGCTGATTCTTCAGCCCCAGCTGACCAGAACCCAGAGATTACACAGTCCTAAAGATCTCTGCTCCCCTAAGAAACTAGAAACTTCACAAGCCAGGCCTCCATCTTCTACAACTCCTTCAGCAAAACTGCTCCAAGCTCCATAGCAACAATCTTTAGGCATTCAATGATCTTCCCAGCCCAAATTTCCAAACGTTTCCACAATCCTTCCCCCAAACACCAAGGTCAGGTCTGTCACAGCAATACCCCACTCTTCTGGTACCAATTTCTGTCCAAGTTTGTCTTCCATTGCTGTGACAAAACACTCTGACCAACACCAACTTGGGGAGGAAAGGGTTTATTCAGGTTTTATCTCCTGGGTCACAATTCTCAAGGAGCCCAAGGCAAGAACTCAGGGCAGGAACCTGGAGGCAGGAGCGGAAGCACAGGCCATGGAGGAATGCTGTTCACTGGATTGCTCACTCCTCTGGCTCATGCCCAGCCTGCCTTCTTATACCATACACAACCACCTGCCCAGGGTGGCACCACTCATTGTGGGCTGGGCCCTTCCACACTGCTTGGCCATCAAGACAATACTCCACAGATATGGCCACAGGCCAATCCAATGGAGCCAATTGAGGCTCCCTCAACCCAGGTGTGTCAAGTTGACACTAAAGCTATCCAGCACACATGCTAAAAACCAGGAGTTAAATTAATGATGGTTTGAGATATCTGTGTTAAATATTAGTGTAATTATTCCAGTGTGGTAGTATTCCAATGTTAGAAAACTAAGAATGACAACACCTTGTGCAGTGAGCCAAGGCCAATGTGCTGAAGAGTGATAGATGCAAGATGTGCTTAATGTAGAAGGCCTTGGCATGGAGGGATAGTATTTGGAAACTTCCCTGTTGCATCTAAGATCCTGCGTTAGATGGCATCTGCTTTCATGAAGTTTCAGTTCTTGCAAAATGCTGAATGAAGTATCAACCAAAACTTTCAGCCCCGAAACAAGACTGCCTGGGTATGAATGATCCCTAACACATACCAACCCTGTGCCTGGTTCCTGAGCTTCTGCACCCATAAAATAAGGATATTGAAATTTACCTTCCAGACAGCTGGAGTGCAGAGTTCATGAAAAGTATGGCTATCATAAATTTTGGTGAAGGATTAGCTGCAATGAGACAACTTATTGATAGCATTTCTGTGATCATTAAATTCTTGTTTCCATTAGAGTCACCAGGGAGACTGGTTCTGTTTTTATAAGCCAGGGCTGGCATCCAGAAGTAACTCAAATTTGCAGTCACTCTCCCTACCTTTGAGGTACCCACAGATTGTAGATTGACACATAGATATGTCTTGGTCTTGTCTAAGATTTATTTTCTAAAGTGGCATTAGAATCTCCTGTCTTGTGAAACACAGATCATTGAGTGGAGCAGAAGACACAGGATAGCTGTGATTTTAGCGGGATTTTATAAACACGTGATTTTGGTCTTTACCTTCACACACCAAGGCTAAACTATTTCTAAGGCTCCATCTGTTTGGACTCATCTCTCCTCCACCCACACTCCATTTTTCTTCCCATTAGTTTCTTCCATGACTCTACTAGCACATGTATCCTGGTTCCCCCTATATTTCTTTCTTTTAAAAAATATTTTATTTATTATTTATATCTGTATGGGTGTATTGTCTGCATGTATATAAGTGTACCCGTGTCCTGCAATGCTTGTGGAGATCATAATATAGCATTGGATTCCCCTGGAACTGGAGTTATTGAAGGTAACTGCTGGGAATTGAACCCAGGTCCTCGGCAAGAGCAGCCAGTGCTCTTTTTATTTTTTTTTAATTTTATTTATTTATGTATGTGTATGAATGTACTGTCTGCACGCAAGTTTGTGCACCTGTGTCATACAATGCCGTGCAGGCCAGAAGAGGGTCTTGGATTCCCCTGGAACTGGAGTTCTCCTGGAACTGGAGTTACAGACGGTTCTTAGCCGCCATGTGGGTGCTGGGGATCGAACCTGGGTCCTCTGCAAGAGCAGTAGGCGCTCTTAACCGCTAGGCCATCTCTCCAGCCCCCAGCCAGTGCTCTTAACCACTAAGCCATCTCTCCAACTCCTTCCCTTTGTATTTCATTTTAGGTAGTTCAGTTGATTACATCTGTAGGAAGCCTTTTCCACTATCTCCCACCTTTTCTTGCATCCATTAGATGGGTTTGGATCACCTCTTCCAGTTCTATCCTATGTAGCACACACCTGGATAGCAACACTTTCAACACATCTCTTTCACTAGAATCTGTGTTTGACTTGTCATCTGTGGTGGTTTGAATGAGAGTCCCCCTTAGGCTTCAAGTATTCAGACATTTTGTCCCTAGTTTGTGGTGCTGTTTTTGGTAGGTCTTAGAAGGTGTGGCCATGCTAGAGGAAGTATGTCACTGGGGGCGGGCTTAGGGAGTTAAGCCTTATGGGCTCCAGTTGCTCTCTCTCAGCTTTCTGTGGTCATTACAAATAAAAACAAGAAAAGAATAGTCTTTAAAAAAACCCTTCACTCCAAGCATCTTCTAGCTTTAGAGATTAAGTCTACCATCTGGACCAAAACACATCTCTTCTTCCCTTTATAAGAATATAGCATTTTCAATGACAAATAATATTATTCATTAGATATATTGTGATGTTATGATATATGCCCATATTGTGGAATTACTGACACAGCCTGATTAATACATCTATTATCTCACTTTGTATGGTGAGAACACTGAAAATCTAGTCAGAAAATTTGAACTATACAGTACATTATTATTAACTACAATCATCCCATGTAATTAATCACCAGAACACATTTTCCTTAACTGATTGAAACATTGTAGCCTTTGACCAGGATCTCACCTTTCTCCATATATTCCTTTCCTAGCATCTTTTTTTATTTTATTTTTTTATTTTTATTGATGCTTTGTGTATTTCATACATCATTTTCCAATTCAGTTCAGGCATATATCCCCTTCCCTTCCCCCCACCCCACCCCTGCCCATCCCAGATCATGCATTCTGCTGTAACTTTTCTGCATCTTTCTCTGCTTTTTTTGTTTGGTTTTCATTTTTTTAGCAATAAGTGATAATTTGTGAGTACAAGCATCCTTCATGAAAAACCAATTTGCAAGCAGTTGTGCCCAAACCCACACAGCTCATGGGTCCCACCATCCAGCAGGGGGGGGCTTGTATGTTCAATCAAGTTGATCAAATGAGTGTCCAGTCTATATTGTTGTAGTTTCACCATTCACCCCAATCGCAGCCCTTACATTCTACCAGGCCCCCTCTTCCGCAGATTGTTTCCTAGGCTTAGAAAAGGGGCACAGGTGGATGAGAAGCAAAACAGTCTACTTTCTCTGGAGCTGTTGTCTCGGTCTCTAGTCAATTCTGGCTGTTTTTTTTCATGGGCTGCCAGCTTGTCCGGGCATAACCTTTCGATCCTACTAATGAAGCACATGCAATTAGATATATAGGTATTTAAACAGTACTAATTGTTATGGTAGGTTACTTTGGTATAGACACAGATGTTTGGATGGTATGTTAATCCATGAATTACGTTTTCTTCTGTTAAGTATGACAGGGTCTTCGTGTGGTTTATAACATTTCCTAACCATTAGAGGATGTAAGCTTGTGGCATAGCCCTTTCCTAGCATCTTAAAAAATAATTCTAATCTCTAGTTTTATGCATTTGACTCTTTTATAGATTTCTTCTACTAAGATTATATGGAAGTTATTCCTCTGTGCTTGGCTTATTTTACCCCTACATTGTTGACAATTGCATAATTTCTTTCTTTTTAAAGGCTGGATAGTATTCCATTGTGAGTATATATAACTTATATTTTTATTCACTCTTCCCTGGATGGAGACCTAGATTATTTCCACTGACTACTGTGACAATCAGTGCTGCAGGGCTTGTGGGAATACAGAAGTCTTAGTGACCTAATAGGTTCATATTTTTAAATATCTACTCAGAAGCAGGATAAATGGATCATTGGTGGTTCTGCTTTTGATCTTTTCAAGAACCCTGATATGTTTTCCCATAATGGATACACTAATTGACATTCACCTAAACAACATATGTTCAATCTAATATTTACAAACCTTAGGATCCTACAACCACATTTACATTTTGAAAAGGAAATAACTTTTCAAATGGGTTTAGAATCCCTTTGGTTTGAGGATTCAGTGTGATTAGTGAATGGAGGGTGGCACCTAATTGGAAGAAACAGGGACCACTGCTGGCATTCTGTGATAACATACCCAATAAGATGTGTAGTATTAATCTTATTAAGAAAGGAGCAGGAAGGATATTTCCAACAGAGTGAATAATCCCAGGTACAGCCAAGGTACCTGATGTGAAAAGTTGACAAGGAGAGAGAATAGCATAAGTTGGAGCACTGAGTGCCCCTCATTGCCACAGTGCAGAGGGCCCTGGAAGGCTTGTCAAGGAGCATGCCCAAGTCCTAACTGAGAGAAATGCATGTGAAGAAGCTGAAGTCTGGGCATTTCATTTCATTTCACTTCTAATGATAGTTTTTATTTTCCTTTAATTTTATGACATCTCTTTTCTGGGTTTATGGTTTCCAAATACTTTTAAAATTTCTGATAGAGAACCTAAAATAATAGGTCTGGGGACTGAGTCACACTGCCCTGTTTGGCAACGACAGAATATTTTTCTAATGATATGTACTCTGACATGATCACAACTCTCAGGCCCTCACTTCGGTCCTAGAAAAGAAGGCACCTGTTTAAGGAATGTTCTTCCCCATCTAATGTGGCAGCTGGCCTTCTAAACTAATTGGTATGGGAGCACACCCCTGACACTAAGGCTGTAGATGAATTAAGAAGCTGATAATGCCATTTGGTCAACTCATGCAACTATTTCCATCAACTTTATTTCTGCAATGTCCTGTGCCCATGGAGAGGGACACATGATCATCTTGTAACTCTTTGAGCCTATTAAAATGTGGGTACACCAGAGATTTAGAGACATGAATACGATTGAAATGTCAAATGTGGACCTGTTGAGCAATCTGGTGTCCCTCAGAGGCCAGTCCCTTAATACACTTGTGTCTCCTGGATGGAATATCTAAATACAGGAAATTCAAAGTACAAGCTTCCTGAGTGGGAAAGTGATGACATCTAGTCCTCAGGGCATTTATAGGGTAGTATTTCTGGAGAAGTCAGGGCTATTCATGACTAGGAGGTGAGGTGGCCTTTGTCTGTGTAAATGCTGCCAAAAACCTCATAAAGGTCCAGTTCCCCACTGGACCAGGCCCTCATCCCCCTCCCCAAACTTGTATGTTTGCTCTAATCTTAATTTCACATCTCTACTTTCCTTCCTTCTTTTCGTCCCCTTCTTTGCTTATTTGTTTGGAGTTGCTCTTTTAAAAAATATTTAACAATTTATTTTTAAGTGTGTGTGTGTGTGTGTGTGTGTGTGTGTGTGTGTGTGTGTGTACATTGGTGAGCTCAGGTTCTTTCAGATTTCAGAAGAGGGCATCAGATCAACTTTAGCTGGAATTTTGGGTGCTTGTGAGTCACCTGATGTAGCATCAGGGCAGAACTTGGGTGTTAACTATTGAACCAACCCTCCAGATCCTTCACTTGGCAATCTACTCTGGTCCTGTCTCCTTCTTCAGATGAGGCCAAGGTTCCTCTCTCTGAGGGACCTAGGGTCAGATACCTTTTAAAGTCAGAGAACAGGCTTCATCAGACTGCTGAACCTGCAAGCAACTCGAACTTCAACTTTCCAGCCTCCAGAGAACACTGACTGCTTTTGCAGAGGACCCAGGTTTGTGGCCAGCACCCACACAGCAGCTAACAACCATCTGTAACTCTGGTTCCACGGGATCTGACACTCTCTTCTGGCTTCTGAAGGCATTGCATGCACATGGTGCACTTACATACATTCTGACAAAACACTCATACACATGAAATAAAAATAAATAAATTTAAAATTTAAGGAAATAAAGAATTGTGCTATTAATTTCATAAATATTGATTAAGCAGCTACAGTGAGACCATGGTATTCAAGCCCTTTGCTGTGATATTTTTGTTGATTTTAAAATAGAAGCAAAATATGCTCAACACCCCCTCCCCCCAAAAATCATTCTATGTATGACACTTTGGGAATCCCATTGAGGCTATCATTATCTTTTGACAACTTTTTCCCCAATTATTGTAGTTATCACTCATGTGTATAAATTGTAACATCTGTTTCTTTCAAAGATACAATATCAGAAGAATATAAATGGAAGTCTGCTAATGGGAACCACATATATTAAGGATTTCTATGGAGGTCGTGTTCCATAGTGATCTATGATAGTATGAATTAAGTGCAAGCCTGAAGGTAAGTCTAAGACACCTACTACAGGAAAGGGTGTCTTTGCAGAAGCCAGTTTCACAAGCTCAAAGCTCACCATCCCCCTGCATATCACCTGTGTACATGTCAGATCCCAGGTGCAGAATCCTGACAGGAGATTGATGTCCTACTGCCAGATTGCACTGTCTCAGGTAGCTAGCTAGAAGGAGGAAATGCTTCCCCGCAGATACCAGGTGTCCACAAACATCTGTGTGCTCCACGTTTTATATTCTAAACAGCTCATTTGATAAAGCTATCTTTCTTCTCTACCTGGATGTCAGTTGACAATCCTATCATTAAGTTCACAGAGCTCCCAGATCCTCATGGAGAGAAATGCAAACATGCTCCTGCATGTAGCCAGGAATGGGCCAGGAACCCCACTTGGCAACATGCCTATATTTCATTGGATGTAGCCTGGCTCTTGGGATTTATTGTGGATTGTGGCTGCCAAACTGAAGGCTTCATTTTAAGTGTTCCACTCCCTCCCAATGGACATTTTATCAAATATTTCTCCATTAACCATGTAAGTATTTTCAAAGTTGACAGCTCCAAATAGTTGCTATGGGAAAGATAGCCTTATGATCATGGTGTGTATGGCATGTAAAGAAAAATGCTCAATAAGAGTTGATCATCAAATTTATTTTAAGCACTAATTGTGCTAAAAATATATTTTCTTAGTGCTTTAGGAAATATATTTTGCACTTGAGAGTTGCTGATTACACCCAAACCTATCTTTATTTCATATTGTTTTCCTTTTTTCTCCTCATATCTTGGGTCTTCAGGCTCCCAAATGGGTATGCATCTCTGATAGATCTCAGAGCCATTCTGGATCAGAAATAAGGTTTCACCAGCTGTGGCTCCCATATCTGAGAATCAGCATTGTCAAGTGGCCATTGTACAAAGTGAGATGCACATCTTGACAATTCACAGGTGCTCTGTAGCAATGTGAAGTCATGAAATGACCCCTACTTTGCAGGATACCAACTGTCTATGTACTGCATGGAAAACATTTTTCAACCAGAAAGACACTAGATTTATTTTTTAAATGATTTGTAACTGTTTAAAACATTGTCCTGGATTCTGAGGTATATAAAACTGCCATATATGTCTTTTATAAAATCTAAATATAATGTTTAATATGGTATGACTCTGAAATATCCACCGCAGGCTCATGGTTTGTGCGCCTTGTTTCTAGTTGCAGTGTTTTCTTAGGACTGCTGAGCCTTCAGGAGCCAAGGCCTGGCTGGAGTAAGTCAATCATTAGAGGTGCGTCCTTGCACACTATGCCCAGCTCTAGTTCCTGCTGTATAATTTTGTTTTCTAGTCGGCCATGTGAAGAAGCCTGTCTCGCTCTCCTCCTGCCATGCCTTCCTTGCCACGACCAACTGAAATTCTTCAAAAATCACAACTTAAAATGAACCATTCCTGTCTTCAACTGCTTCTCTCGGGTACTTTGTTCCAGTGATGAGAAAATTGACCAACAGAACATTTAAACATTACAACAGTGACAATAAATGTCCTCAAAGACCAATAAAAGGTTGACCCAAAACAGCAATAAGAACAGGAACTTCCTTTTTCTATTCAGAAATAGAGTAATTTAAATAAATAATTTACTAGTTAGATAAATTAATTTATATAAGGAATACATCCAAAAATGAATTATAGGCACTAGAATTTTAAGTGAAGGAATTCTCTCATAAAACTCCAGGAACTGCTAAGGAGAAAGAAAAGGCATGCTGAAATATTTAGGTTGTCACTGTGCAATAAATGAATTAGGAATAAAGAAAAGTAGAAAACCTCATACTTGGGGAATAAAAATAAAAGTATCACCTTGTATCAACCTGAGTTCAGACAGAGGTAATAAAAACAGTAAGCTATGCACTCAAATATACAGTAAAAATTGGTTCACATAACAATGAGCACTAGGCACACCTACAATGCAAGAAGGCACAGGATGAACTACAGCATGCACAAGTTTCTTTTTTCTCTTGGAAGACTCAGCTTTGTTCTGAAGGACTTCTAAGACAGTGACTCAGGCCACCAGATCATTTAGAACCATGTCCTTGCTTATAATGAGCTGATAATGGACTGCAATCATGTCTAGAAAATACATTCACTCCAGGCTCTAAATTAGTATTTGATTAGCATTTGAGGAGCTATATAAACTAGCCAACTTGATAGATAAAACTGACCATAACAATGGTCAGTAATATGTGCTAAACTAATAGATGCACAGATGACCTAGTGAAAGGGGATGGTGGTCTCTACAACAGGGTGTTGCAGGGGAATTTACAGAGTGGCCTGTCTTGCCCTCCTGTCATGACCAACTGAAATTCTTTAAAAATCACAATCTAAAATAAGCCATTCCTCTCTTCAACTGATTTTCTCAGGAACTTTGTTCCAGTGATGAACAAATTGACCAACATAACATTTAAACATTACAATGGTCACAATAAATGTCCTCAAAGACCAATGAAAAGTTTGAGGTGGCCTAGCACCATGGGAGCTTGTGACCACATAATGAAAGCAGATCTTCTCTTTCATTTCTTTTTTAGCTCCATCCCCATGCATCCTTGAGGCTGTTTGGACGTGTTGTCTAGAAATTTCCTCTGAGATAAAATATTGCAGTTCGCATCTCACCCACTCCCTCATCTGAATACACAGACCTTGGAAGTCAGTACAGTCATTGCATTCATGTAATCCAGGTATCAGGCAGGAATATCCCTTGTCCTCAGGATCCAAGTTAAAATAAATGACTTAACTCCTCTACAAAATCTCATACATTCAGAAGTTTAAAAAATTCATTTTGTTGATCTATCTTGCAATCACATTTTCTCAAGGTCCCCTATGCCTTTCACAACATATCTGAGTTGTCACTTATCAACCCAATTCTGTAACTTCAGCAACTATTCATATTCACTTCCTCCTTCAATGCCTCTTCCAACAAGTCTTGAATAGACCATCACAAAATGAAATGTTTAAGTAGGAACATATTTGTCATTAATTTTAACCTAGAAATTATCCTTCTTAAAACAAAATGAGATGAAATAGGTCTGGAGATGTCGATGGGTTGGCAGAGTGCCTTGGCAGTGCCCAGCTATGGGTTAGACCCAAGGCACCACATAACATGGGCATGGTAGCCCATGCCTGTAATCCCAGCATTCGGGACGTTGAGGATGGAGGATCAGATGTTCAGAATCATCCTCATTTACAGAGGGAGTTTGAGGTCAGCTTGGACTACAGGGCAGCCTGTTTTAAAAAACAAAACAAAACAAAACAAAACAAAACAAAACAAAACAAGGTAACACAAGACAAATTGATTGACATGTCCAGTAACAATATGTAATAACTAGTCTTCCAGCATCCAGACTCAGTTTGTCTGCCTGGACCACTGATCTATGAAATCCTAAATTACTTCTCCTTTTCTTCACCTTCTCTTGCCTTCCTTGTTCAGGAACAAATTAGTAAATTATTTCCATTATTTCCAGCTCCCTATGCCTTTTTCCTCTAACTGTAACAACCTCTTCAGCTTTGTGGAATAGTCAAGATTTTCTCATACAAAACCAATTCTCTGAAAGTCAGGTTCTCCACCTCTCCGCGGCTGTTTTTCTTTTTTTTAATTTTTAAAATTTATTTATTATTTTTATGTGTATGAGTGTACTGTCTGCATGTAGGTTGGTGCATCCGTGTCATGCAATGCCATGGAGGTCAGAAGAGGCAATCGGATTCCCCTGGAACTGGAGTTAAAAACGGGTCTTAGCTGCCATGTGGGTGCTGGGAATTGAACCTGGGTCCTCTGCAAGAGCAGTCAGTGCTCTTAACTACTGAGCCATCTCTCCAGCCCCCTTCAGCTGTTTTTCTACATCTACTTCCATGTAGATTTATTCTTCCAATCTCATTGCTATAGGCTCTGAGAGTGCAGGTCTGATCTATAATTATTTTCTTCTGCTCTCTACCTGCATTAGCTATTTACTGAATAGATGTGATGCATTATAATTCATTAATATTTTGGTAAATGTGGGAGAAGTGGCTGTGGGGGGGGAGTGGCAGCAGCTACTTCAGCAGGTTCCTGAATAACAAATATTATGAGACTCTTTTTAGTGTTTATCTATAGGACTTAGCACACAGTCTTTCAAATAGCAGATATAAGTTAAAAATAATTAATTAATCAAATAATTAATAATTAATTCTTCATTATTAATTGATTAATATAAACAGAAGTTCCATAGGTTTCTTCATTGCTTAAAAGGCATCTGTATCCTAAGTCTGGAGACCTAATAATATTAATTTGACTGACCAAGGAAACCTTACAGATGCAAGTTAAATATCTTAAAATTTATGGGAGTCCCCAGACATGTTCAGGTATAATGTTATAGCAAGATCCCTTCTAGATGAAAAACAGGTCAGGTGTGTTCATGTGTGCCTATAATCTACCACGTGAGAGGGCAGATAGGAAGGTTGTCTCAATGTCAAGGCTAATTTTCTCTATACAGCAAGTTCTAGGCCAGCTAGCATTACAAGAACAGACTTGTGAAATCTTGTCTCAGAAAAAAAAAAAAAAATGAGAGTAAAACAGGAAGGGTAGTGGCAGAAGAAAATTTGGAGTGGTGTTGTGCTGGGCTTGGCAGATGGAGGAGAGCTACAAGCCAAAAAATCAGGGAACACAAACTGCTTTTTTCTTCAGACAGCTTTAAAAGATGAGAGAGGCAAAGGAATAACTTTCTCCCTATAGTCCCTGGTCTACAAAGAACACAATATTGAGTTGAGCTTCCTGAAGCCCACTTCATGTTCCTGATATTCAAAACTATAAGGTAAGGAAATGACATGCTTTAAATCATTATGCTGA
The DNA here is from genome assembly GCA_009823505.1 of Rhizomys pruinosus. Classification (NCBI taxonomy): domain Eukaryota; kingdom Metazoa; phylum Chordata; class Mammalia; order Rodentia; family Spalacidae; genus Rhizomys; species Rhizomys pruinosus. The sequence continues at coordinate 2,970,388 of VZQC01009036.1, read as the reverse complement.
TGAACATATGTTACAGCAGCAATATGAAACTAATACAGATTACATTCCAGGTTGATCAATAGCATGTCAAGTTCTAGGGACTAGAGGTTTTTAATCCACAGCTTGACACATATGTGTAGAGTGCCTGTTCATTTCAGTAGTAAGCTGTTGCTTGGTTTCTAAGTGGATCTGAAGAACAAATCCAGAGTACAGGCAAAAGACCTAATGATATCTATGATAACATCTATCAAAATACAAAGGGCTAGGGGGGGTAGAGAGATGGCTCAGCAGTTAAGACCACTGACTTTTCTTGTAGAGGACCCAAGTTCAATTCCCAGCCCCCAGGTGTTAGCTAATAATTGTCCACAGCTCTAGTTCCACTGAAATCTGATGCCAACTTCTGATCTCTGTGGGCATGTGTGACACGAGTGCACTTACACACGTGCAAGCAATACACTAGTACACATAAGATGAAAGTAGAGATTTTAGGGTAGATTGTCTCCTGGGCTGCTGGAAAAGGGTCCGAACTCGGAACCCTTTTGTAGGGGGTGGCTGTCTGGGCTAAGCCACCCTTCGCCTTTGCAGCCTGTGACCAGCCTGTCGGGTTTGGTGCCTCTGTGGCTTTGTGAGGGCCGGCTCCTGAGGCACAGGAACCCGGAAGTCATTCCAGGCAGGTACGGGGCGGGACCACCTCCCCCGCACACACACCCCGCCCACCCTGCCAACTGGAATTGGTGAGAGAGTATCCAAGTGGACTTTTTTTTGGAGAACCTTCAGAACAGGAAGAGAAGAGTGACTTGGGCTTCCAATATCCAGTATATAAACAAAATTGAAAGCTTAAAACCTAGACAAGTCAATACTCCATAAACAAGGAGGAGGAAAGAAAAGAAAAAAAAAGCACCAGAAGGAGGGAGGCAAAACCATCCGCTAACATAGTGAAAAGACATTTGTAATTTGAAACACAAAAAGGAAACCCACATGCCAGGGACACGACTAAGGGACAACATGGGAAAGGCACAGGATAATCCGGCACCAGGCTCTAACAAACCTGTAGGAGATAGCTACAATGGGATCCCCCTGGAGGTGACCCAAGGAACAGATCTTAGAGGAATAATTGCAGACCTATGCAGAGAAATTAAAGAAAATAAAGAAGAATTCAGAGAACTAAAGAGAGAGAATGAAAAACTCAAAAAGGACTTGGAAGGATACAATGACAAACTTTGGAAAGAACTAAAGAAGCAGATTGACAAACTCCAGAAAGAACTAGAGGGAGAAAAAAACAATCTCCAAAAGGAAGTAGAAACAATGAAAAAGGAAGCCAACCAACAAAGTAAGGAGCACCAAGAAGAGATTGAGAAGCTCAAAAAGGAAATGGAAATACTAAAGAAATCGCAGGATGAAATGAAAAAGGAACTAGAACACTCATCTAATCAAAGAAGAAAGGAAAGGAAAAAGCCTCAGAAATAGAATGGAGGAAGCAGAGCGAAGAATATCAGATCTGGAAGATAACACAGAGCAACTTAAAAGCTCAAATAAAGAATATGAAAAGGGGGCTGGAGAGATAGCCTAGTGGTTAAGAGCACTGACTGCTCTTGCAGAGGACCTGGGTTTGATCCCCAGCACCAACATGGCAGCTAAGAACTGTCTGTAACTCCAATTCCAGGAGAACTCCAGTTCCAGGGGAATCCGAGACCATCTTCTGGCCTCCGAGGCATTGCACGACACCAGTGCAAAAACCTACATGCAAACAGTACATTCATACACATACAAAAATAAAATTAAAAAATTGCTTTCTTTAAAAAAAAAGAATATGAAAAAATTTAAAAATATACAAAAGTGGAACAACCTGGAAATATGGGACACTATGAAAAGATCAAACCTCCTCATCATAGGAATAGAAGAAGAAGAATCGCAAGAGAATAGTATAAATCAGATCTTCAGCAGAATAATAGATGAAAATTTCCCCAAACTAAAAATAGACAACCAATACAAATACAAGAAGCACATAGGACTCCAAATAGACAAGATCAGAAAAGAAACTCCCCACGCCATATCATAGTTAAAATGCTAGACACCCAAAACAAAGACAAAATTCTGAAGGCTACAAAGAAAAACAAGTCACATACAAAGGGAAACCCATTAGAATTACAACTGACTTCTCGGCACAAACCGTGAAAGCAAGAAGAACATGGAGCAAAGCATTCCCAATGTTAAAGGACTATGGATGCCAACCCAGAATACTTTACCCAGCAAAATGTTGATTATAGTTGAAGGAGAGAGAAAAGTCTTCCACGACATAAACAAGATGATAGAATAAATGTCTGTAAAACCAACTCTTCAGAAAATACTTGAAACAATTCAAAGGGCAGAAGAGAGGAGCAACAATCCCCAAGCACCTAGGAAAAGAAACTAATAAAAACGTAACCACAGGAGTAAAATCAGAGGCTAGAAGTCCAAGTGGACAATAAAGGGAAAGGAAGCAACATCCATCTTTCACTTATAACCTTAAATATTAATGGACTAAACTCCCCAATCAAAAGGCATAGACTGGGGACTGGAGAGATAGCCTAGCGGTTAAGAGCACCGACGATCTTGCAGAGGACCCGGGTTCGATCCCCAGCACCCACATGGCGGCTGAGAACCGTCTGTAACTCCAATTCCAGGAGAACTCCAGTTCCAGGGGAATCCGAGACCCTCTTCTGACCTCCGCGGCATTGCACGACACGGGTGCACAGACCTGCATGCAGACAGTACATTCATACACATACAAAAATAAATAAATAAAAGCTAAATAAACAATAATAAAAAAAAGATTTAAAAAAAAGTGCATGGACTGGGAGAATGATTAGGAAAACAAACCCATGTATATGCTGTCTCAAGAAAACCAAAATGCTCAGTTTCAAGAGATAGGCACCAACTTAAGGTTGAAGGGTGGAAGAAAATATTCAAGCCAAGCAAATGTACCAAAAAGGAAAGCAGGAGTGTGCTACCTATATCAAGACAAAAGAGACTGTCAAAGCCAAACAGAAATCCAAAGAGACAAGAGAGGGCGCATATACATCGTTATTAAAGGAAACAATTGATCGATGAAGATCTCACCATCATGAATATATATGCACCAAATGCCGGCGCACCAAACATTTGTAAAGACAACTCTTTCAGGATCTAAGGCGATTAAATTAACCCCAGCACACATATAGTAGGGGACTACATACCCCACTGAGTCCGTTTGGACGATCAACAGGACAAAGGATAAAAACAAGAGAGACATCTGAACTAATGATTACAATCACACCAAATGACCTCAGAGAAATCTATGGAATATTTCACCCAAACACCAGAGAAAAACACTTTCTACTCAGCACCGCAACAGAACTTCTCCAAATAGACTATTCATACTGGGACACAGAAAAAACTCAACAAATCAAAAAAGATTGAAATATCTCATGCATTCTATCAGACCACAGTGCAATAAAAAACTCAATATCAACACCGGATAACCCTACAACTAAAGAACACATGGAGACAAAAAACATCTTCTGAATAATGGAATGGGTCAAGGAAGAAAATAAAGAATGAAATAAAACCTTTCCTGGAACTTGAATGACAATGATAATACACCACAGCAAAACCTATGGAGACACATTTAAAGCAGTCTCTAAGGGAGAAGTTTAAGCTTTGAGAGCCTACATTAAAAAAAAAAAAAAAAACCAGAGTTCAACAAGCATCCAATTTTCTCAGACTCTGTCTACAGTGTTACAATGGTGTTTAGGACTAGTAAAAGTGAATATGTGTATATTAAACAACATTGGTTTAAAGGTTCGATTATAAAAACAGTAATGCACCTGGATGTTAATTGGAAATATAAACTGTCCACATTTGGTTTACTTAAAATCGGTCATAACAATAACTTTGGGATTGACCCACTTACAAATGTTCTCTTAAAAATTTTCTTCTTAAAGTATCATCTTGAGCATTCTCTTTTCCCATTGGATGATTTAATTAAAAAAAATAGTTTGCTTCCACAAGCTTAACCACATAAGTCACCAAACATCTTGGGTGAATTTGATAAATCTGCGCCTTGATTCCTGCCTTTAGGGTATCGGTATACAACATGCATCTTTTTGAACTCATGGTCAAAAAACAATACACCAAAAATACAAGAGGGGGATTACAGATTATCATGTAAACCTTTTGCCAAAAAAACCTTGCAATCTCAAACCTTAAAACTAACTATGGGAAAAGAGTTGTATATTCCAACAGGTCAAAATGTCACCAACTATAATGGCTTGAGAAAGAAACGATACAGCTTTGCATGTGTAGATGTACCAGAGAAGTGCAAACAGAATGGTTGGCCTGTCTGAACATTGAAAGGAAGAAAAGCCCTCAGACTGTCTACAGACATCAAACCCCTCTGTGGATCCTCACTTGTAACAACTATTGATAATGAGTCCTAATGAACTGTACCTTCTAGGGCCGAAAATGTTTTTATGAATTTCTTACCTCCCTCCATAGAACAAGAGAAATATGATGATGTGAATGTCCGTTCGTCTAACTGTAATTGGAGACAACTGTTTAATAAAACCAGTAAAACTGCCTTCTTTAATTGATTAATAGACATAGGAACTGTGAAAAGGATTATTCTCTATTCAGAACCAAATATAATACTAAAGTCTCCTTAAGCTATGCACTTAAGCAAAATATATTAATACAGGAGAGCTCTGATATCAGCAATGGATTATTCTACTAAGGAGATGTTGGCCAGGGGATCCAAGCCCCCCCCCAAAAGATAAAGGCTTCTTGCCTGTAAACTGGGATATGTGCAAGAAGAGAGGCGATAAGGCCCTGCTGTCAAAGACCTGATGTAAGCATGGGAAAGATGTATTGAGACTGCACTTGCAAGTGGTCTCTGGAATACCAGAGAGTGTTACCAAAGGCCACTAAACCAATAAAGCAAATATAGTTCTCCTGGAGTCAAGCAAGACTCCTCCATCAGCACCAGCTACACCTCACCTGCCTGAAAATACTGTGCAGCAGTGGCAGCCATATGCTCGTATAGCCCAAATCTAATTGACTATTAGCTCTCTCCTTGGAAGAATAACTCACAGCTGATGCCACAAGCTAACATCCTCTAGTGGTTAGGAGACGTTATAAGCACAATAAGACCCTGTCATATTTTACAGAAAAAACGTAAATCATGGATTAACATACCATCCAAACATCTGTGTCTATACCAAAGTAACCTACCATAACGATTAGTACTGTTTAAATACCTATATATCTAATTGCTTGTGCTTCATTAGTAGGATCGAAAGGTTATTCCTGGACAAACTGTCAGCCCATGAAAGGAAACAGCCAGAATTACCAGAGTCCAAAACGACAGCTCCAGAGAAAGTAGACTGTTTTGCTTCTCATCCACCTGTGCCCCTTTTCTAAGCCTAGGGAACAATAGAAGAGGGGGTGTGGTGGAATGTAAGCACTGAGATTGGGGTGAATGGTGAAACTACAGCAATATAGTCTGGACACTTATTTGATCAACTTGATTGGACATACAAGCACCCCCGCCCCCCAGCTGGATGGTGGTATCCTTGGGCTGTGTGGGTTTGGGCACAACTGCTTGCAAATTGGTTTTACATGAAGGATGCCTGTACTCATAAATTATTACTTATTGTTAAAAAATGAAAAAAATAAAGAAGTAATGGGAAAAAGATGAAAGTAATAAATAAAATGTTAAAAAAATACAGGAGCAAACCCACAAAGCCGATGACTGGCAAGAAGAACAGTTTAAGTTCAAAAACCTGAGGAAGAATTCTCAGGAATAACTGAGGTTGTTTATACATCTACAAAGCTCCTTGTAGATAAAAAGTGAACTGGCAGTACATGATAATAAGGGTATTATTATAAATAATACACAATTCAAGACATTGATGCATTTTGTTTGCTTCTCTTATTATTAGTTTTTCTGTGAAATTCATACAATATATTTTAGCTTTATTTAGGTTTCTTCCTTATTGGCACCCCCTTATACTCCCCAGACCATTTTCATGCCATATGTATATAATGAAGTTGTATCCCCCAAGTGCTCTTCAGTATGGATGCTCCCACTGGCCTTAACCAACCGAGAGTCATTTAAAAATAATAGATGCATTCTCCCCCTCTCAGCAGCCATTGGTTCCCAATAGTTCCCCAGGTAGAACCAGGCTTTCCTACCCACTTCACCATGTCTACACAAGGATCTCCTCTGGTTTGAGTTTACATGGTGCTTGTTCATGCTGTTGCTGTTGCTGTGTGCGCATATGAGTAAATTCTCACACATCTGGAAAACTCCATTTCCTTGTGGCCAACCACTACTTTGGACTCTAGCTCCGTCTTCCCTGGAGCTCTCTATTTAGATCAGGCTGGCCTCATATCCACAGAGATCCTCCTGCTGTGCCTCCCAGCTGCTGAGCTTGAAAGTGTGAGCTACCACATAGAGCCCAAACGTATGCATTCTCAATGTCCAAAAGGAAATCTTTATTCACAGACTGTCCTGTTGCATCTCCTACACCCCTCCTTCTTATCAAGACCACCCACAAAAGGAGTTCTAAGATTAAATTCGACTGTTCTTGTCATCATGGCCTTTTTCAAGGCTTTCAAGAAAATTCCCTTGACCTCTCTCTGCACTGCTTTAGCTCTGCATTCTACACTGGCTGTCTCTTTTCCTAATTAAATCTAATAGGCCTCTCAAAACTTGAGTTTACTGGAATCAAATTCTCTATCATTGCCAGAAAGTGTACAGATGTAAATTGCATATAATCACATTTCACATAGAAGAACATCCCAGTTAGTGGATTCTGTGCTCTATGAGTTCAAGTTCTCACCTTCTGTGATCTCCCCAGTCCAGACTGCCAGCCAGTGTGCTGCCTCTGTCTCTTTTCAGGGAACTTAGAATTGCTCTTTTTTCTTTTTTAAATTTCTAAATATTTATTTTATTACTTTTAAATTTTTAATTGAATATTTGTGATTTTCATACAATATAATTTAATGGTATTTATTTCCCCAACACTATTCACATATTCTCTTACTGCTCCCATTCAATTTAATGTAGTCTATTATTTTTGCATTCTGTACGTGTTAAGACTAGACTCTAATCTGTGTCCCCAAATATTTTTCAGTGTGTGTCCATCCGCTGGAGCTTGGTTAACCTACAAAGTGTCCCATCTTTGAAAGAAGCCATAGGCTGCTAAAAGTTACTTAAGTTAGGTGGAAGATTTCTTAACCACTTCTCCATGTCTATGCTGGGATTTTGTCTGATTTAAGCTTCCACAGCACGTGTGCATACTATCCCCATCACTGCGAGTTCATACGAGTAGCTAACCAGCTGGAAGTTCTCTTTCCTTATTGTCACCTACCATCTCTTACAATCTTTTTGTCCCCTCTTCCACAGTGATCTCTGAGCCTTCAGAGGGAGAGTTTGGCACAGGTGTCCTATTCATGGATAAACACTCCACAGCCTCCTGCTCTCTGCACAGTGGCTAGTTCTGGGTTTTTGTGTTAATCACTCTCTGCTGTGTAAGGAAACTTCTCTAGTGAGAGTTGAGTAATACATTAGTCTATGGGTATAAAAGTAAGTCATTAGCAGTGATTTTAATTCTATAACTATTTAGTAGAAAACTAGTGTTAGGCTCTTACCTATGTCCTTTGGCTTCTCTAGCCTCAGGTTTCTGTTATCAATGCCATTCTATGAAATGGACCTTAAGTCCAGTTAGAGAGTAGTTGGTTACTGCCACAATATTGGTGCCACTGTTGCATTGGTAGGCATATCTTTCCAGGCCAGTTCTTGTTATAGTTCACAGGATTCATAGCCATGTATGTTTGATGATTTTTTTTCCTCGCATAGCATGCCTAGCATCTTCCAACCCTATGAACACCATCTGGTATGGAAGAGGCTCTGACATTAGCACTAGCTTGATTTCTCATTTTTATACAGTTCATGTATGTAGTGTCTTCAGAGTATAGTCTTGCTATTCTGTTCTGATGGGTAACCAAGAGCAGGCACAATGGGCAGTAATTTTTGAAGGTCTATGGGATCCCTGGTCAATGGATTAAAAAGGAGGGAGTACATTCTTAGTATTGAGATCATACTTTGTTAGTCTCTGGTGTCTAGCAATGGCAATGTTCCCACTGTTAAAAGGGATTCTTTTTAATCTCTTACTTTCAGACACTTCTATAGTGGTAGGTTTCCATATGACTTTTTCAAAAAGCATTTAGTGGAACTTAGACTTTTAACAAAAATAGTCCTCTTAAAGTAGACCAGTGGCTTAAAAATCTTCCTGAAAGAAACCACAAAACAAAAATAATGCATTTATAGACAAATTATTAGAAAAGATAAAACAGATACCTTGAAAATCCTGTAATAAGATTTTGTTTTGTTTTGTTTGGGGTTAAATTACAAGGGAAACACAGGGATTATCTAATGAGATCTGAAATTAAACTAGCTCAGTCGTTGAAAGGCTTAAAACTTCTGTTTGTAATATGGCTTTGTACTCACTGGCATCAGGGAGAACCTCAAGTCATGTGTATCTGTTCCCTGAGACGTTCTGTAGCAACAGTGCAAACACTATAATCAGTAAGACAGTGCATAGACAAAAGTGAAGGAAGTTAATGGGACAGATCATAGCTATCTTTTTCTTTAAGAATGTTTAAAATTGTGTATTGTACAACCTAATACCTTACATTTCAGTAAGCTTAATGGTAATTTAAAAGCTATGTTTAAATTTTGTGATCCATGACAAAAGAAAAAAGCCACATGTTCTTTATTCATTCCAGGCATAAGGAAAAGGCTAACAGGATGTACAACAAGCCAAAATGTATTTGCTTCCTCATCATATGTCACAAGGGTATACATAGACAACACTGCTAAAATTTTAAAGAAATAAATGCTCAAACAATTGGTAGTAAACATGATCTATCATTGAATGGAAATATAAATGTTTTTTAACATGTACTGTTTAGAAATTTCTATAATCTTATCTGAAATTAGAATATATGAAAAGAAACAATTTATTGTATGATTCTACAAAACAAAGATACCCTAGCCAAAGTTAGTTAACTTAATAAACACAATGCATTATGGGAGAAATGTGCAATGATAACCATTGCAGCAGATGTTCTCATTAGATGTAAAGAAAAAGGGGGGGGGGCATTAGGTTTAGAAATAGCATCAGGAGTAAAAATTATTTATTAGGATTATATTAAAGTTAAAGTTGGAAACATACAAAATGCTACATGGAATGTGATTAATGGATTGATGTATCCAGAACAAGGAAGTATAAGTTTAGAAAAGCACCATCTTCCATGAGATGTGAAAAGCTCATAGAGATCTTTTCATACTAAAGTTTTGTTTTGTGATTGATACTATGGTAAAGTTTTTAAGATCTGCAAAACAATAAAGGGAGATATCACATTTCTTTTCTACAAAAAGACCGGTGTTCCAAATTCGCTGACCTTCTCAGTAAATATGAAATGACTATCAGTAGCCAGCAGATATATTTGTAAAAATAAACCCACTTGATCTATTCCTGTGAGGTATAAGTGGCATTTTCAAACTGAGTGAGTGAAACACTCTCAAGGGAAAATCAAATGTGAAAACAACATTTCAACATATTCATTTGGAAGCATTTACATTTGAATATATGTTTATGTGTTTGGTCAAAAAGCCCAGCTGAACTAATCCTGACTTATCCCTTAAAACTCAAACCAGCCATTACATTCTACATTTAGACTTCAATTATTCTCTGAGTTATTTGACTCTTTCCTTGATTATTTTTCTTTGTAAATACCTATACATATGAAGGAGTAGTGCTGTATGTTTTTATTTGCACAGCTCCCAAAATAGAATGTAAGTTTAAGGTGACCAACAAAAGCAATGGTCTGACCAATATGAAACCAATATCTCTAAATGGTACACTATAAATATCTGACCACTGGATTGGATTAAAAAACAAAAAATTACCCAATAGATTTCAGTAACTAACCAACATAACAATAATTATCAATAATAGGAACATTAATGATTATCATACAATACTTAGTGCTTGAATAAAATTGTGTGATTTTTTTCATAGCTGACACTGAGAAAAGTACTTTGAATGTATTTTTATTTAATATACACTATAACTTTATTAGAAGTGTATTACTATTATCCTCAATTCACAGAAAAAAAGTGATGGAACTTGTCACAGATCATATAGCTAGCTGTCTCAGATGCAACGTACATACTTTGTTCATAAGCTGGGACTAAAGGGAAACCCTGTCTCAAAAAAATACCAAAAAACCCCCATAATTTGTTCATAAAAGTAAAGTTTTGAATGTATGACAGAGTGCAGGGACTCAGGTGGGGTGGGGGGGCATGGAAAGGGAAGCAACTCTAGATTTGATTGATAAATGATGTATGACTCATGGAAAAAGTTTAATAACAATAAAAAAGTGAAGTTTTGAAAACTAGGGAAAAGTACAAAGCTTGATATTAAATTTTATAAATGAGAATTACAAGCTCATGGAATAAATAGAATCAATAAATTCAAAATTATAAAAATAATTACATATATACTTATATGTATACATAAATACATATATGATTTACATATATAATTTAAATTATTCTACTTTATATAGATGGGAATTAATTTCTGTGCTGTAGCATCATAAATTGACATTTCTTCTTTAATATTTTATTATTTTAATGTGTATGAGTGTATTGTGTACATGTATGTGAGTGCATCTTTGTCACATAATGCCACAGAGGTCAAAAGAGGATCAGAGTCCCCTGGAATTAGAGTTAAGGATGGTTCTTAGCTGCCATGTGGGGGCTGGGAACCAAACCTGGGTCCTCTGCAAGAGCAATCGGTGCTCTTAACCACTGAGCCATCTCTAAAACCCATAAATTATTTTTTCAAAGTTTGTATTCCCAATGACATGTAGTTCATTAGACAATTATAGATTGGTCTTTGATACTGGTGAGTAAGCATTTGAATGCATGATCAATACTACGCAAAGTATTCCTACATATTTCATGATCTCACTTCATAATCACCAAAATCTACTAGTAGTTCCTGGAACCTCTGCCTTAGGGAACTCCAGCGTTTTCCCTGTTGCCCCTCCCTCCCCTAAGCCCACATAGCCCCTCTGCTCATCCAGACGCACTCTGTCCTGCTCCTGTCCTGAAAAGGGCATGCCTCACTGGAAAGTGTCCAGAACAGTGTGGTCTGAAAGTAGAGTAGCTAGGCAATCACATCATATAACAAACAGCTGAACAGCCTGACAGCATGTGGTCAGATAAAAAAGGACCTGGGCGATGGGATCACACTCTTAAATTAGCTAAAGTGGCTACAATGGAAAAATAATGAATGGCAATAATAGAGCTGTAGAGGAAGATGAATCCCAGAGACCTGAATTACAAATGAAAAGGATTTAGTTTTAAGTTAAAGGAGTTGAGGAAATTTTTATTAGTTCTGAATGTACCGTGGTAGCAAAGGTCACTCTGAGACTGTAACACTCTATTTTAAGAATTTGTAGAGCCCCTACATGGGCTCTACTTTCTGCCTCAGAGATTTTAATTTAGACCGTATGGGATGCAGCAGGAATAGTACTTTGCTGCCCATGTGATGATATTAAATAACATATAATTAATGCTAATCACCAATTGCCTAATTACTAGTAGCAAATCAGTGCTATTTATAAGTCTTCAATGTTTATAGCTCTTCAATCCAAATGATCACGGTCTACGTTTCTTTTCCAACTATAACATGATGAGAATGGCAGCACCTTCATCATGGGATAGGTAGGAGGATGTTGAGTTCATAGCCATAAAGTCCCAAGAATGGTGTCCTAGAAAGTGTATAGAAAGCATGACATTTTTACTTTAACTGTGTCATCACTAATACACATAGTGCTTCCTGACAGTCCCTATCTGCTGCACACAAAGTGTGTCACTTAGGCTTCACTGGATTCCTGATATGGTCTTTGAAACTTTTATGGCTGAGGAAAATGTACTTAACGTACCATGGTGTAGTTCATCTATCTGTAAACATACTTGATATTTGTTGTATGAGTTGCTTGTCTTGTTGTTATAAAAAAAGAAAAAGAATACCAGGAGCTGGAGAGATAGCCTAGAGGTTAAGAGCACCGACTGCTCTTGCAGAGGACCCGGGTTCGATCCCCAGCACCCACATGGTGGCTAAGAACCGTCTGTAACTCCAATTCCAGGAGAACTCCAGTTCCAGGGAAATCGGAGACCCTCTTCTGACCTCCCTGGCATTTCACGACACGGGTGCACAAACCTACATGCAGACAGTACATTCATACACATACAAAAATAAATAAAATTAAAAAAAATTAAAAAAAGAATACCAGACAAATTAAATGAACTCTTGACAGTCTTGGTTAATTCCATTGGGCTGTTGAGTGAGTCTCACATGGTCGAACTTTGAATTCGGGAAGTGACCTTTTGCCATATTGGGACTTGAGTGGATGAGTCCTAGACATTATTGCCTTTGTGGGTTCCTTCCTCCATTAAAAAGAAATAAAGGTTTTAAGGATGATATAATCCCAACTAGAGTGTATTATTTCCTTTCTGATTTTAAAAGAAATTAAAATATTTTAAAGCCCCCCCCCAGATACATATAATACCCCAGCACATGTTGTAAACCTAGGTATAGTGTCCCCTGTTCTTAAGCAATAAGGCTGGTCAAAGCCTGGAGGCAGGCCAACAGCCCCAAAGGGAATTTAGCAAGAAGCATCTGGGCGGAAGTGGGCCTGGCTCTACAGTGAAGGCTGAGCTGCAACCAAAAGACAAAGCAGGAGGAAGAGAAAGCTAGAAGGCTTATATTGCCTCTGAGTGGGGTTCGAATCCATGATGGTGGAGCAGTCACTGTGGAGGCAGCTGGAAGTATGTGGTCACAATGCACTTTCCCTCATGAAACAGAGAGATGAAGGCTGATGCCCATCTTGCTTTCCCCTTTTTTATTAAATCCTAGACCCCAGTCTACTGAATGGTGTCACCCACAATAGGGTGGTCTTCCCACTTCAGTTCACCTAATCAAGAAAATAACATATACATACAGCCCTGGAATGGCCCCAATGCAGATGAGAGTTCAGAGAGAAGGCTAAGTAGACCTATCTTCCTCTTTCTGAGCTACAAGCGCAGTGAGTTGATGGAAGGGCTGTAAAGTAAAGATGTGGGGCAACCTACCAAATATACAATTAGTGTTTAGAGAAAAGGTGGAGGTGGCGACAGCCCAGAGTTCAATTGGATAGAAATGACAGGCCTGCTAATCACAACTCTACCACTTAAGACTCATAAACTAATTCCTCAAAGTTGTTCATAGGCTGGGAGGGGGTGATAATGCTCACCTCAACTAAAAGATATAACAAACAATTAAACACTTGTGATATCAGTTGGAGACCCCATTAAATTCAGCTCTCTTCATGCTTATTTCTGCTCTTTGTGAATTTGTACCATCACATCTTCTATCAACAATCACCAAACTCTCCTGGCCAATGCCCAGTTCTGAAGTTACACTTTGAATCTCAACCCAAATCAAGTACCATTAAGATGTACATTAAACGCCCAGAAAACCAGGGGCATAAGGGCTATAACTTGAAGTTCTATCAGAGGCCAGTGCCAAACAGAAGCAGAGAAAAATGCAACAAACCCATGCACAATATTCTGCTGCCCCAGTTATGTACCTTATCACCCTGAAAGTGGGGATCCTTGTTGGACAATGATATTCACACCGAAAATACTGGATTTGGTTGAAGGATGGAATGGAGCGATACCAAGAAGATTTAGGAGTCTGAGAGTTAGGTTAACAGGACTAAGATAAAGGACACAAAAGGCCTGTCCACTTAATGTGGGCAGAACATCAATTCTGCTACTGTCACACGTGGGGAGCCCTGAAAACAGTTGTCAGAAATGCTTGTTAAACTGCCAAACACTTTTCCAGTATTTCCTCTCCTATCAGAGCTGATTATAAAGATATATAGGCACATGGTCACACACATAAGTATCTTGTTAAGCTAGTAGAAGCAGTAGAAAACTGTCTGACAGCTTAATGAGATTTGGGTACAAGAAATTTCTGTCTTTTAATGTTCTCCAGGCAATAGAGACAATTCGTCAAAATTTCTAAAGCTCATTCAGCATGGGTGCATTTGGTAAAAATATTTCTATAAATCCTGAAGAACAAATACAGTGACTTGGCGCCAAGATGGTTGCTGTCTAATAGACTAGTGATTTCCTTCTACTCATGCTTCTCAGTTCTCAGCATCATTGCACCTGCCCTGTGGATGATTTTACAGACCTCTCGTGTGATCATGACTGTGATCCCTCAACACAGATGCTTCCTTCACATATAGGTGTGACTTTCAAGATGACAGAAGGTGGCTATAGCGTGATCATTTCAGGATGGTCTATGCAGAAATATCTCACAACGTGTGCATCAACTCATGAATGAATAACAGAGAAAGTAACCCCCAACTAGCAAAGTGTTTCTTCACAATGGTGATTCCAACAGAGAAAGAGTTCTAGCCAGACACTGGAAAAATAAATTGGATTTTTTTTAATTTTAGGGGAAAGTATATTTGACAAGGAGATTATAATAAATAACTGCCATAGTAAGGTCAATAAGTAATGACAATTTTTTGTTTTTGTTGTTTTGATTCACTTTTTTCATCAATTCTTCCAGTCTGTGTCTCTTGATTGGGGAGTTCGGACTATTAATATTTAAAGTTATTACTGAGAGATGTATATTGCTTCCTATCACTTTAGTTTCTGTTTGCATTTTTTGTCTAGATTTATATTTCCACAGTTATGCCTTCATTAGTTATTTTCTTTTGCCACTTGGATATAGTCGTTCCTTTCTTCTGCTCTTTGTATTCCTTCAAGTATTTTCTGAAGGATTGGTTTTCTGGACATGTGGATTTTTTTTTTTTGTCTTTTTGAGACAGGGTCTCCCTGTAGTCCCAGCTGTCCTGGAATTCTCTGTAGACCAGGCTGGCCTTGAACTCACAAAGATCCGCCTGCCTCTGCCTCCCAAGTGCTAGGATTAAAGGTGTGTGCTATCACACCCAGCTGGACATGTATTTTTTAATTAATTTATTTGTATATTTTTTTATCAAATCTAGACCCATGCCCCCGCATCTCCCCACCCCACCAGAGCTCATGCGTTCTGCAAAACATGCTTTTCATCTTTTTCTCAGTCTTTCTCAATATTCTCCATGTGGAAGTTGACTGTTTTGAGCAGAAGTTCACTGTTTCAGTCAGTTCTTTGATGCAGTCCTTTCTGTTGTTGTTGTTGTTGTTGTTTCCAATATGCATCACTCCCAAATGCCTTGGACAAAAGCTCAAGAGGCCATGCACAAGAAATACTTACAACTAGGTAATTGGCACTAGCATCCACAGATGAGGGATACCATTCGTCGTTTGTTTTTCTGGGACTGTGTTACTTCACTCAGCATGATGTCCTCTAGCTCCAGCCATTTTCCTGCAATGCTCATGATGTCCTCTCCATTGTGTAGATGTACCACATTTTCTCTATCCACTCATCAGTTGAGGGGCATTTAGGTTGGTTCCAGTTCCTTGCTACTGTGAAGAGAGCTGAAATAAATATGGCCGTGCATGCATCTCTGTGGTGGGGTGAGTCTTGAGGGTACATGCCTAGGAGTGGTATGGCTGGGTCGGGTGGCAAGTTCATTCCAAGTCTTCCAAGGGTTCTCCACACTGCTTTCCATAGTGGCTGCACGAGTTTACATTCCCACCAGCAGTGGATGAGTGTACCCCTTTCCCCACAACCTCTCCAGCACTTGGTATCATTTGTTTTCTTGATCCTAGCCAGTCTTATTGGAGTAAGATGATATCTTAAAGTGGTTTTGACTTGTATTTCCTTAATGATTAGTGATGTTGAACACTTCTTAAGGTGTTTCTCAGGCATCTCTAATTCCTCACTTTTGAAGTCTCTGTTCAGTTCTTTGCTCCATCTATTGAGTGGGTCATTTATTTTCTTTCTTCTTTGTTTTTTGAGTAGTTTATATATTCTGGAAATCAATGCTTTGTCAGATGTTTCTGCAGTGAAGATTTCCTCCCACTCTGTGTGATTTCTCTTCACTTCCTTGATTGTTTCTTTTGATGTACAGAAGCTTTTGAGTTTAATGAAGTCCCATTTGTCAATTGCCGACCTTAATTCTTGCATAGCTGCTGTCTGATTTAGGAAGTCTTTTCCTATGCCTATGCCTTATAGTCTGCTGACAACTTTTTCTTCTATCACCTTCAGAGTTTGGGGTTTCAGGTTGAGGTCCCATCTGGAGTTGACTTTTGTATAGGGCAAGAGATAGGGGTTTAATTTCATTCTTCTACAAGTGGTGATCCAGTTTTGCCAAAACCACTTGCTGAAGATGCTGTCTTTTCTACATTGTGTCTTGTTGGCCTCCTTGTCAAATACAAGATGGCTGAAATTGTATGTGCTCAGGTTTGGATCTTCAGTTTTGTTCCATTGGTGAACAGGTCTGTTTTTGTGCCAGTACAGGCTGTTTTTATAGCTATAGCCCTGTAGTATAGTTTGAAGTGTGGTATAGAGATCCCCCCTGTGTAGCTCTTTTCACTCAGGGTTGTTTAGGCTATTTGGGGTTTTTTTGTTTTTCCAAATGAATATAAGGACTTTTTTTTCTAAGCCTATGAAGAAACTCTTGGGGATTTTGATTGGGATTGCGTTAAATCTATACAAGAGCTTCAGTAGAATGGACATTTTTACAATGTTAATTTTCCCAATCCATGAGTATAGGAGGTTTTTCCATCTTCTGGTGTCTTCTTCAATTTCTTTCTTTTAAAGGTTTAAAATTTTTGTTGTAGAGATCTTCGGTGTCTTTGATTATGTTTGCTTCTAGTATTTTATTGTTTTTGAGGCTATTGTGAGTGGGAAGGTCTCTTTGAAGTCATTCTCCAATTGCTTGTTCTTAGTGTAAAGACAGGCCATTGACTTTTTTTAGGTTAATTTTGTATCCTGCCACTTTGCTGAAGCTGTTAATCATTTCTAGGAGTTTTCTGGTGGAGTTCTTAGCATCCCTTAAGTAAACAATCATATCATCAGCAAATAGGGATAGCTTGACTTCCTCTTTTCCAATTAGTACTCCTTTAATTTCCTTTTCTTGCCTTATTGTTCTAGCAAGTGTTTCAAGCACTATATTGAA
>VZQC01009036.1:2912107-2950677 GCA_009823505.1 Rhizomys pruinosus | reverse complement strand
TTCTTCTCCTTCCTCTATTCCTATGATGTGGGTTTTGATCTTTTCATAGTGTCCCACAGTTCCTGGTTGTTCCACTTTTGTGTATTTTTAAATTTTTCATAATCTTTCCTTGAGATTTTTAGTTATTCTGTGTTATCTTCCAGGTCTGATATTCTTTGTTCTGCTTCCTCCATTCTGCTTCTGAGGCTTTTTCCCTTCCTTTCCTCTTGATTGGATGAGTGTTTGATTTCCTTTTTCATTTCCTCTTCTGATTTCTTTAGTATTTCTTCTTCTTTTTGGAGCTTCTCAATCTCTTCTTATAGCTCTTTGCTTCGCTGGTTGGTTTCCTTATCTTTTTCAGCATGGGATCTTTTCAGTGTTTCTACTTCTTTCCAGAGCTCTCTCTAGGTCCTTCTTGAGTTCTTCATTCTCTTTTCTCAGTTCTTTGATTTGCTCTTTATAATCTTGTAGTTCTTTAAAAATGTTCCCAATTGTGTTTCTGATATCGGTGTCCTGGGGCATCCCCAGAGGGATCCCACTGTAGGAATCTTCCATAGGGTTGGTAGAGCTTGGTGGGGGATTTTCCTGCCCCTTTCTGTGTTGTCTCCTCTTCATGTTCCTGTGTTCCTGGCATATGGGTTTCTCCTCGCCTGTATTCCAATGTGAGTCCTAAATGCTTCTTCACTGTGTTGAAGGCTTGCTTGCTTTGCTTGCCTCCTTCAGATTCATTGTAATCCCAGTTGGCAGGGGGTGGGGGGGTGGGGTGCTCTTTAGCCTTCGCCCTGGTACCTGCTCTTCAGCTGGTCTTGAGAGGTCTCAGATCTCAAGACTCACACAACCCTACCTTTTATACCAGCTGGGAAGATAACTATGCCCCCACAGCCGTAAAAGCCAATTAAGCCAAAGACAACTGGATTATCAGATTAACTAGATAAATTCAATCAACAATCAGCCTTGCTGAAGCACGAAGCTCCTACCTACCTATGTGCACTTGCTTCAGCTGGTCTCGGGAGATCTCAGATTGAATATTTTTTCTTTTATTGGGGTGATCAGACAACTAAATTTTCTTTTTTAATTTTTTTATTTTATATTATTCCAAAATATGCTTATATACACTCCACACATAAGTCAAAATTACAAAATCTGAAAATAAACTATAGGTTGATTCCTATACACATTTAGAGATTCACATTTTAACAATAAATTTGCATACAGGTATAAAGTCATGTAACTTTACATTCTTTTTTTAGAATATGACTACATATCCTCCATCTATATATGATAATTACAATGTGTGAGTATAAGTGGTAGGATGAATATTTTTCTTAAAGTTACTTTGGTCATAATATGATCAGATTGAAGAATCTCAAAAGAGTCTTCTGAAGCATTTAAATCAATTGGTTGGCCATGGGGCTATCAATAATGGGTAGGAAATGAGGGGATATTTAAAGATGTGTTTTCAGGAGGTAAGTTGTCAACATTTCACTCCGCACAGTTAGATGTTGGATGCGCCCGTCAGTCCATTCATTTGCTCTTCGATTTGCTGGCTTTGTTCCAAGTATTGTCTCTCACATCTATGTGTGCCAGAGACTCACACTCCTGCAGGACAGGGAATCAGATGTTCAGCTCTTCTTTGGCATACAGCCCAGAGGAACACAATTTCAATAGGTAAACATACTATATTTGCAGAAGTATTAGAAATGATAAAATGTAGGCCAGTGAAGTGGCCCAGTCAATGCAGGACTTGTTATACAATCATTGAGCTCCATTCCAAGAAACAATATCTTTTTTCATAAAAGAAAACTAAACGTGGTAGTGTATAGTTGCAATCCCAGCACTAGGGTGTGGAGACAGGATGATCCCTGGGGGTCTCTGCTCAGGCAGCCTAGCCTAACAACAAAGTTCCAGGCCAATGAGAAAACTTGTTAAAAGTAATCAAAGTGGATGGGGCCTGAAGAACGGTGGCTGGGGTTGTCCTCTGGCCCCCAAGTATATACATACATATGTACATACACACACATGAGCATACATCACAAACACACACACACACACACACACATGCACACACACCCCATAGCACATGCTCTCATATAGACAAACAAAATGATAAAATTTAAGAATTGGGGAATAAATAGTTGCGGGGCTTGGTGGCACATGCCTTTAATCTTAGCACTTGGGAGGCAGAAGCAGGCAGATCTTTGTGAGTTCAAGGCCAGCCTGGTCTACAGAGTGAGTTCAAGGACAGCTGGGGCTACAGGGAGACCCTGTCTCCAAAAGATAAAAAAAATGTTTAAAGAATTGGGGAATGGTATTTTTATTGTTATTTTATGTGTATGAGTGCTGGCCGACTTGTATAAAGTGCACCTGTGTTGTGCGATTTCCACAGAAGCCAGAAGAGGGCACCAGATTCCCTGAAGCTAGAATTATGGAGAGTAGCTAACTGTCATAGGGGTGCTGGGAACAGAATCCCTGTCCTCTTGAAGAGCAGCCAATGCTCCTAACACCTGAGTCATCTCTTTAGCTCCTGATTCCTTTTAAATTGGGGCACTCAGAAAGAACTTTTTCATGGTCAGACACCACTTGAATAGACACGTGAATGAAGTGGAAGGATGGGTCCCGCTGTTTATCAAAGGCAGTGATTATGCAATCACACTCCCTTTAGCAGTGCATGGTGGGACAGTGTTGGAGGTGCAGTTTGGAGGATATTGCATAGTCAGAAAACTGTGCCTCCAGTGCCCCATTTTCTTGAGAGCTCAGTCTCTTCTGAGATATTGGAATATCCTGGCAGCTGGGTTTAACCTGCAGGTTAAAGGCATGCATGAGGTATTTGAGTGGCTTTATCCAGCAGCATGATAGACATCTGAAGCCCCTTGATGCCTCATTTTGTTTTCAGTGCTATTTTCTGAATTACTTCCTTAAGAATTCTTACAGAGTTTATTTATCACACAGCCGCAGTTGGCGTGCACCGGGCAGAATTGCTTTTCATAATAAACCTATTCATCTTCTGGCATGTCAGAAATTTCTTAAATTGATACTTATAATAAGTATGATTAATACCATATTATATTTCAGTTGTTACCATAAAATAATTGGGAGCAAATATCATATTGTAATGTTGACAGTATTGGGTCCATTGGTGCCCGAAGGAGGGAGCAATCAACTGCAGTTCATTAAGCAGCCACATTGCTACAATGCCGTTAAAGTTCTCATAATCCTTTTACTGAGGATTAATCATTCATTCTGTTAGAGAAATTCATGCAACAATCCTTCTGGACGTAAATTTGCCAGTGAAAATTTCATCTTGATGGGCTTTTAGAGGAAATTAAGTCCTCTGTCTATGAAACACACAAAGCAGGTGTTAAAAGGCCAGGCTTGAGGATGAAGGACTAATTAAGAGACACGAGAAATTGCTCAGGCTGACAAGCATAGGGTGTAAGCTTGACTATGGAATGAAGGAGAGGAAGAAAAGAGTATACCTTTGAGAAGGAGTGCAGATGCCTTGTGATTGTTCAGGGTCTTCCAGCTGCAGCTGCTTTCTCTTTCTCATGAGTACAACTACACGATTTCAAGTTGCTCTCCAAACACACTGTGCTATTACCAGGATCCTCATTTCCACTGGCAAAATGCAATATCCACTTCCACCAATGACCACTATGCCTCCAAAAGTCTCCTGAAATTATTCAAATCTGCACACCTGCTTCAAGCTACAGTTATTTCTTTAAGTTAGTTCACCTCATTCAGACTTTCCATCTGCCCACCATGATACCACAGGGATCAACATATAACTTGCACATTATCACAGTTACTTGTTTCATGTGCATATTTCCATACGTTGAGTTCTCCTTAAAGGCAATCCCAAGTCTAGGATGGCCTGGCTCAGACAAAGTTCTCCGTAAATATCTGTTGCTTAAGTGAGACCGATGAGACATGGACACAGTCAGTATATGGCAAAGAGCACATTGCTAGCTACCCTGATAACTTACATTGAACATCTTTTCTGAAGAAAGCATTGAAGGCTTCCATTACTCCAGACATGAGAGACAGTTTTCACAGATGCAGTCACAAAAGTGTACACACGACATTGGGGTTGGGGGAGGAAGTCATTTTCCTTGAGTCAGGAGTTCTCAGATTTTAATGAAATTCACAAATTTCCATAAATTTTCAACAAATAACTTAGAGTTATAAAAATTTAGATTGTTGAGCCCAACTACATAATTTTTTTCCATTATTTTTAAGTTTGTCTTACTTAAATATCTTAAGCACCGAAGACCCAGTATTTGTGAAGACATTGGGCTGGCCTGAAGCCAGAAGACTGAGGAAGGCTAATGCCATGCTGTGTTCACATAATTTATGGTCTGAAAGGGGAGAAGATAGACAGTAACCATCGATACAGGATACCAAAAGAGCGTCACTAGAAGATTCTAACTTTGCCCCAGGTAAGTTCCAAAAGATGAATGAATGTTACATTGGTGATGTAGGTAAGAGGATGGAAAACATTTGTGGAAGGGAATAGCTGTTGCCCAGGCCCTACAGCCAGAAGAAGCATCTGACAGTCAAAGGAATGCAGAGAGAGGTAACTGGAATAGCAAGGAGTCAGGCCACAGAGAAACATTGTCTGCATTATAGAATGGAGATTTCTGTCTTTGTTCTAGAAGCTATGGATGCAATTTAAAATGTTTCATGAAGAAGTGAATATTGAGTGCATTCCTGTCCTTAAGAAAACTTTCTGAAACAAGAACAGTTAGTGTGGAAGAATCAAGTTGCTAAATTGGGGTCTTTGAGAGGGGTCCATGTACTTATTAATAGTGGAGATAGAAATGGTGATTGTAAGAAATAATTAGAAGAATATGATGGCAGAGGTGAATAATGTGATAAATAAAAATGACCTGGAAGGTGGCCCACTGAGAATGGTCACCTTCTCTTGAACAAGTACACATATGAAAGATATCCTTACTGATACCTCAGCTCTGTCAAGGCTGCTAGGAGCCAAACTTTCAGCAAGTTTTCCAGGGATTCTTACCATCCAGCCTGGCACAGGAACAACAGGTAATCATTTAAGACTCTGTTGTGATCTTTTTCAGCACCCCACATGCCGAAGGAAAACTGCAAGGCTTCTGTGTTTTCCTTGTTACCCATAAATCCTTGCATCTGAGTCTCAGTATTTTCTACAGTTTGTTTTTTGGGCACTTCTTGGCTCTCCAGCTCAGGGCTGTTATAAAGATTTTATAAGGCTCTTCATTTACTCAAAAGTGTTTATGAGGTTGCTATTACGTGTTAATCTCCATCAGAATGGACAAATAACACATATTCTAAAAGACTTGAAGCCAGGTATCTCTTGTATTAAAACCTTTGCGGCACCTAGAAGGTAAGCTTCATTAGGATTCATTAAAAATAGTTGTTACTAGTAGGATCCAGAGAGAGGCCTGATGTCTGCAGCAATCTGAGGCATTTCTTCCCTTCAATGCCCAGCAAAATATATTAATACAGGAACTCTGACATCAACAATGGATTATCCTACCAAGGAGATGTTGGCCAGGGGATCCAAGCCCCCACAAAAGGTAAAGGCTCCTTGCCTCCAAACTGGGATATCTGCAGGAAGAGAGGCGATAAGGCCCTGCTGTTGAAGACCTGATATAAACATGGGAAAGATGTATGGAGACCACACTTGCAAGTATACAGACGGTCTCTAGAATGCCAGAGAGTGTTACCAAAGGCCACTAAACCAATAAAGCAAATATAGGTCTCCTTGAATCAAGCAAGACTCCTCCGTCAGCACCAGCTACACCTCATCTGCCTGGAAATACTGTGCAGCAGTGGCAGCCATATGTCTGTATATCCCAAATCTAATTGGCTATTAACTCTCTCCTTGGAGGAATAACCCATGACTGATGCCACAAGCTTACATCCTCTAATGGTTAGGAGACCTTATAAACCACACGAAGACCCTGTCATACTTAACAGAAGAAAATGTAATTCATGGATTAACATACCATCCAAACATCTGTGTCTATACCGAAGTAACCTACCATAACAATTACTACTGTTTAAATACCTATATATCTAATAGCATGTGCTTCATTAGTAGGATCGAAAGGTTATGCCTGGACAAGCTGGCAGCCCCTGAAAGAAAACAGCCAGAATTGACTAGAGACCAAGACAACAGCTCCAGAGAAAGTAGACTGTTTTGCTTCTCATCCACCTGTGCCCCTTTTCTAAGCCTAGGGAACAATCTGCGGAAGAGGGGGCCTGGTAGAATGTAAGGGCTGCAATTGGGGTGAATGGTGAAACTACAACAATATAGACTGGACACTCATTTGATCAACTTGATTGAACATACAAGCCCCCCCTGCTGGATGGTAGGACCCATGAGCTGTGTGGGTTTGGGCACAACTGCTTGCAAATTGGTTTTACATGAAGGATGCTTGTACTCACAAATTATCACTTATTAAAAAAATGAAAACAAAACAACAACAACAAAAAAAAACAAACAGATAAAGATGCAGAAAGGTTATGGCAGAATGCATGATCTGGGATGGGCAGGGGTGGGGTGGGGGGAAGGGAACCAGGGGGGCAGACTCAGAACTCCAATCCAGAGTTTCATATTCCCACATTTAGTTTCCTTTTACCACCTCATATTGTCTGTAAGTATTGCTTGTCACATGTAAGTAATGCTGTAGTCACTAGGGACACCATTCTTACCTCGAAGACTTTCCACCCAGCTGACCCATGGGTTCAGATGTTCAGACATGGTTTTCAAACTCCAAACTTTGTATCACTTTAAATTTTGCTATTTTTATTTCTTGAAGTGGAAACAGCTGGCTTTACTAAACCCTTGTGTCATTTCACTTTCCTGTGATGTCTCCACTAAGCATAGCTGGTCTCTCTTGAATAAGTGTTGCAAGCATGAGTTATGCGCCTCCAAATGATGTCACCCAGGAGAGGAAATCTGGCGCCTTCACTCAGCTTGTTCTTTGACCAAGCAATTGCATTATGTTCTTACTCAAAATGCAGTGCTGTGCCCGCAGACACCTACTGGGCAGGGTTCTTGAGTGACATGACTCCATCAGGGTGGCTGTCTAACTTCTTTGTGGAGTGTGGGCAGTGGGGTGGGATAGGCTGTGCCTTCTGACTGCAGTGCTCAGGAGCTGGCAATGTGTTCCTGTGCCCAGGTCTATCTGTAGACCTTCTGCTTGCAGTGCTCAGGAGTCGGGACTGTGTTCCTGTGCCCAGGTCTATCTGTCGATTCCTCAGCGGTCATTCCATGCACAGAAGACTCTCGTTTTCTCCACTGTCTCGGGTCCTACAGAATGTGTTTGCTGAGGCTTCTCCGCTGCTGCCCTGCCTCCTGGAAGATGCCAGGTGTCACCTTTAGCTGCCAAATAGTCCCTCCTGATATGTTCCATAAGCATTCAATCTGGTCACTGGCCTGTGAAATGGTAGAAACATTGTATCATTTGCTTCAAACTGGATTCTTTTTTTTTTTTTTTTTTTTTGGTCCGTTTCCAAGACGGGGTCTCCCTGTAGCCCCAGCTGTCCTGGAATTCACTCTGTAGACCAGGCTGCCCTTGAACTCACAAAGATCCGCCTGCCTCTGCCTCCCAAGTGCTAGGATTAAAGGTGTGCCCCACCACGCCTGACCAAACTGGATTCTTATATCCAGCTCAAGCACTGCAATATTGTGTAGTCCAAGACAATTCTTCTTTGTCCATTGTGACCCAGAGAAGGCGAAAGTTTGGGAAACTCTGGGGTGTCATTTACTCTCTCTTTAGTTTTATGATTTAATTTTTATTTATAGCTGGTAAATAACTGTACACAATTTGAAAGGTATTACTTCATCTACTTTTGTATACTACAGGATGACTGTGTGAGCTAATTAACATACCGTCACTTCATGTGCTTATTACTGTATTTGATAGTGAGAATATTTGGAATCTCTTTTAGTAGTTTTGTGATATGCATTATGGTTGATTGTGGTAGCCATGCTGAAATTTGATCTTAAAAGATCATCTCTTTGCCTATAAATGGGATATATGCAAGGAGAAAGGCAGTAAGTCCCTGTTTGTCGAAGACCTGGTGGTGAGCATGAAAAATGTTATGAGACATCAACTTGCTAGCTACAACTGGCCTCTCAAATGCTAGAGAGAGTTACCAAAGGCCACTACAGCAAAACAGCAAAATATTGGTCTCCCTGAGACAAACAAGACTCCTCCGAAAATATCAGCTACACCTCAACAGCCTGAGATACGTGACAACAGTGGCAGCAAGTGTCTATATATAATCCCAAAACTATTTGGCTATTAGCTTCTCTCCTTGGAGGAATAACTCACAGCTGATGCACACAAGCTTATGTCCTCTAGTGTTAGGAATGTTATAAGCCACAATAAGAACTTGTCACCCTTTATAGAGAAACCACAGTTTGGATATTAGCATACCATCCAAGCATCTGTGTCTATGCTCACAGCTTAGCTTGCACTAATAATGTGGTACTGCTAAATGAATGCCTGTACATCCAATAGCTTGAGCTTTGTTAGTATGACTGAAAAGGGTATCACTGTGAAAGCTGTCAATCCGTGAAGGGAAACATACTGAACAGACCGGAGTCCAAAATGACAACTCCAAAGAAATTAGACTGTTTTCTTCTCACCCACTTGTGCCCCTTTCCCAAAGCCCAGGGAACAAACTGCGGAAGAGGAGGCGAGGTAGATTGTAAGGGCTGTGGAGAGATAGGGGTGAATCATGAGACTATAGGAATATAGTCTGGACACCTGATTGATGAACATGCCTGTGCATACAAGCTTCTCCAACTGGACTATGGGAACCTTGGGTTGTTCAAAATTTGGGCATAGATACTTGCAAAATGAACCAATTACTTAATTGTATGACATACTGAGTAACATCATTGTTATCTGCAAACACCTGTGTCATTGTATTGTAGAATCCCTTAAAAATAAAAATAAAAAATTAAAAAAAAAAAAAGATCATCTCCATTGCCTAACTGAAGCTCTTACCCACTAATCAACATTTCTTATTCGCCTGTCTTTTCTAGTCTACAAGTTTCTGGAACCAGTGTAGTAATCTCTATTTTTCACATATTGAAAGAGCTTAGGCTCCACATATAAAACCACATGGTGTTTAGCACCTGGCTTATTTTTCTCAGCTTGAGTCTTTGTTCTTTCATATAGTTATTAATGTCAGGAACTTTACAAGGCTGAATACTAGTCACTGTGCGTACACATCAATATTTTCTTTGCCTCTTCATCTGCTGATGGACACAGCTGTGTATAAATCGTGATTACTAATAGTGTAGCAACACATGTGAGGCTTTTGTCAGCTATTTGGCATATACTGATTTCAAACCAGTATATGTAATGTGTCTAGCAGTGGCATTTTGGGGTTCTATAGTGGGTTTGGGTTTTGTTTCTAAAAAACTTGCCTCTTCACCAGGAGTCCATGCAAAGTCCCCACTGCCAGAATGAGCTTAGAGCTCATAAAGAATTGAACAGAATGACTAGCATGTTATGGTGTAGGCTCTAGGGTTAGGTGATAGATGCTTCTACTCAGCTGTCTCTCCTCTACTTGGAGAGAATGCACAAAGTAGCAGGAAAGAAATAGAAAGCTTCACCTCACATTAACCTCACACAACTTGTACATATTCAAATATTATACCATAACTCAGTAATATGCAAACTTCTCTGTTTTCATGAATCAGTCCAAAAGCCTAAGCACAATAATGATAAAAAATTAGCAGGAAAAACTTTCCCTGGCTTTTTTACTTCAGAGAGATGTTGGCAGAAATCTAATATTCCAGGCTTACAGCCCTACAGTAGTATTCCATTTTAGAGTCTTCATCCATAGGAAACTCACTATCTGGCAGGACTGCCATTGAATCACTATTGAATTTATCTGTTGGAAGATCCTTCCATCTTCTCAAAAGTCTCAAGTCTGCTTGTACCTGCATTCATTTCCTGACCATTGAACCAGGTGTTGCATCTATTTTGATGTGTGAAGCCCCTTCTTCCTCCCAGGTATATGTGAAATATTTGAAGTCAATGACCTTGTCTCCTTTGGTCCCTTCTCTTTCAGGAGAAGCATTAGAGCTGTATTTTAGTTAGTTATATATTTTCAAGGGCTCTAATAATCCATAAGAAAGTTAACTGTCTTCAATAGTGGGTTTCCTAAGTCAGGGATTAGAATCATTCATTCTAAAAAGAGTTATAATGTCGGAGGATGATGTAAAGAGAGAGGTTTTTGGATTTCTAATCCAAAGCCAAACATTCAAATTTACAGTGTTTTCTTCTTGGTTTCTGTATATAAGTGGAATTATTCTCTAGTTTCCATCTGTGACTCTCCATCTGTGTGCAGCAGAGTAGGAACCTGTACGGTGCACTTGTTTGACCTCATAGGTCACTTACTGCTCCCATTTTTTGAGGTGAGGCACCAGACACAAAAGGCCCAAACTGGACTGCTGGTAAAAGGATGAACATTAACACCCTCACCCCTGACAACCAGATTTGCTTGAAGGCTCATTTAAGCATACCATTCACCACTATGTGGAACTTTCATATCCAAACCTATTTCCTCCTGCCCAGAGAATGGGGCCATTCTGCCAGGGACTGCAATGACTTCATTTCTCATCTCTCATTTTACCTCTTCTGTCTCTTCCCCCTTCATTCCACCTTTCAAAATAATTTCTTCAGTCACATTTCCTTTCCAAATTTCCTCTTGGCCTAGGCGTGGTTTCTTTTTCCATGACATTATAGACAGCATCATTCTAACTGGTGAAAGGAAAGAAATAAGTTACTCCATAAGAATAACTCTGTTGGGCTGGAGAGATGGCCTAGCGGTTAAGAGCACTGACTGCTCTTGCAGAGGACCCGGGTTTGATCCCCAGCACCCACATGGTGGCTGAGAACCGTCTGTAACTCCAATTCCAGGAGAACTCCAGTTCCAGGGGAATCCGAGACTCTCTTCTGACCTCCGTGGCATTGCATGACACGGATGCACAAACTTGCATGCAGACAGTACATTCATACACATTAAAAAAAAAGAATAACTCTGTTAATTTTATATTTAGAAAGAAATGGAAAGATCTATTTTAGCCCGTACAGTAATTACAATATTGCACTTAATCTATCAGTTAAAATGGCCTCCATTTCATGGATGTTTTAAGAATGATTCATTACTTTTTAGCTTTGTTAAGTATGTGTGTTTATGTGCAGCCTGTGTATGTCAGAAGGCAGCAGATCTCCTGAAGCTGGAGTTATAGGT
The DNA here is from genome assembly GCA_009823505.1 of Rhizomys pruinosus. Lineage (NCBI taxonomy): Eukaryota > Metazoa > Chordata > Mammalia > Rodentia > Spalacidae > Rhizomys > Rhizomys pruinosus. Next base: position 2,939,430 of record VZQC01009036.1, on the reverse strand, counting down.
GGACCTAAACCCTGATGAGGGTGCTGGAAACCAAACCTCGGTCCTCTGGAAGAGCACCAAGTGCTCTTAAGCATTAAGCCATCTCTCCAGATTGCCAGGTTCTTAATACTCAAGAAGAAAATATTAAAAGCCTTTCAGAGGAAACATTATAATGGTTCTTTAAAATATCATCTGTGAGGTTTGTAATTTCTATGTATCTTATTTAGTGTTTATTTGTTGCCATGACATTAAATTCATGTTTGATAATATATTTTTCAAATCTCATGTACACATATCTTCAAGGAAAGAGAAAACTTTACTGAGGTCACTTCCTTTCACGGGCCATCTAGAGCACCAGTCAACTCATTCATTGCTTCAGCCATTGACACATTTAATCAGTAGATGTTGGGCATCTAACTCAGACCTGCCTGTGTCAATACTTGCAGCAGGGCAGTGACAAGGGAGGTGTGTTCTTACTCTCATAGCACTCACAGACTATAGTATTAAGAGAGTGGTCATAAATGAAATAAGAATAACAATAATAACCAAATTATTACAAAGCTATTTCAAATAGGTTCTGCACAGGAAATGAAGCAGTAGAGCATAATAGGCATTGAGGACACACTGCTTTAGCTTGGGTGGTTAGAGACTAGGAAGTGACTGTAAGGTGGAGAACATTCATTCCTCTTGAAGCAGAAGATGAGTCCTAATTTACAGGTAACCCCGGGAGCAGAGATGGATGGTCGGTCTGCCTAAATCACAGCACTCCAGCTGAACAGTGCAGATTAGACCATTCAGAAATCCTGCTTCCTGCCCCTGAGCACTTCTTCTTTTGCTGCTCTGTTTCCTGTTTTCTCCATTTTGCCTCGCTCTCTCTTTTTACTTTTTTCTTCTCTCACCCCTTGTTGTCATCTCCAGAGTCCAGCTTGATTTTCCTTTTCCCTGCCCTGGACAATGTCCCTTGAATAAACAGACCGAATAGGGCAGCCTTAGACATGTTTATAGGGTAAGCTGGAAAATGTCAGAAACCTAACGTGAGGGAGGCCCAGGACCCTCAGCAGGCAGGCTTCATATTGTTTCTGGGTGAGAAGGCGGGCCCCTGTCTCCTCTGGCTTGTGCCTGGTTCTCTAATAATGGAGTGTTATCTAATTGGTGCTTCCTTTACATCAATAGAAATAGGAGCACAAGACATGAAGACAAAGCAACAAGCCAGCAGTTAAGTATAAGTGAGGGCTCAGACCCATCATTCCAATGCCTTGGCAGTAATATTTAGAACACGTCGTAATGACTAAGGCATATATCCTTGGGTGGGACAGCTTCATATAAGAGACGTCTGGCATGTATTTTCTGGTCTAAAATTATAGCACCAACCCCTGAATCAACTTATATTTCTAAGGAAAGTGGGGGAGAACAATGACGAGGTAGCATTTGACAATTATTTGTCATTTAAATCTAAAATAAAAATGAAAATCCAGAACTGTTATTATATTTGTGGAATAAAAAAATACTTAAACACAAGTGAAGGAAGTTTGTCAAAATGTTAATTGTAGATTTATTTCATTTTCTTACCATTTCTGTGAATCTTGTGAGTTGGACCTGCATCACTACAATCATTTTTCCCTAAGCGAGCCCAGAGTCAGAGGATGCTATCTGCTGCTTGGAAAGCTTGACAACCTTATTCCTCATTAGCTATGCAAAAGAATTCAAGTTAGATGGTTCCTCTTCATGTGTCCCTAAGTCCTCATGGAAAATGTCACATACCAAAGAAAAAGAAAACCAGTCAAATATAGAGCTCGTCCCAAGAACTTCCTGAGGTTCTCCCATAGCCTTCTGGTCAAGTGTTGGTTATGAGCCGTTTCCAGAAGAGTATCATTTCATCAGTATCAGAAGTGGGGAGAATAATGTATGATAACTCATGTCCAAAGAGAAGGAAGCAGGGAAAATCGGAGTGAGGTTTCTCTGGCAACACCATACCAGGCATATCGTACTGTGGTTGTCACTAATCCCAGCTGCCCATCCTTACCTGCTGGTTGTTGAAGGGAATGATTGCCCTTCCTGACACCCTGAGCTTTCTATAGCTGGGCTGCATCAAAGGCAGCATCACCCAGGACATCTTGCTTTCCTTCTTGCCAGTTTCCAAGTGTCTTAGCTTAAACTGGATAAAAGAGGAAAGTGTTCTGTACTTCCTTTCTTAAAGTAATGGTTCATGGAATTCAAGTGCCTTCGCTCCCAGGAATTTGACTTCCAAATATGTCTTGATGTGTTCCCCTCAGCCTCTGCTGAGCTGAGTGGCTCGAGATATATAGGAGATGGTTGGCGTTCTGGTTCACCCTCACTCTGAGATGACGTCTGAGCCCCCTTTGGACTTCACAGCGTCGCGTTATCACCTTAAAACATTGCTTGCTCCCTGTCTATGACTTCTTTTGCTAGTTCAAGTCAATGAATATTTATAAAGTATCATTTCTCTTCACCAGAAAATGAAAATCTTAAGGGCGTTAAGGCATTTAAAAATGCCCCAGGCCTGCTCTTCCTAACCCTTTCAACTCCATGGAGGGAGTACATGAACTGCACGCTTTGTTCTAGTAAATATGAATGCAAGCAAGGCCAGATTCACATCACAGGCCCCTTCAGCCCATGGGTGTAGTCAGAAGTTGATGAGTGTTCCTGCTACCGCAATTCCATTCCTAGGCATCTGTCCTCATACTCAGCACACCGAACAGCTCTGCCTTTCCTGTTCTGTGGCAGGGCCTCTGGCTTCTGAGTCACCCTCGTTTTATCCTCTCCCTCTCCAGCTGCTTGCTGGCTTGGGCTACCCAAACTTTGCTTCATCATGTACATCTCTCATGACCTGTGGCCAGTTCTCTCTTACTCCTGGCTCAGAGGTCAACAGTAACACACAATCCTGCCCTCTTCTCCCACAGGTTCCATCCTGACCTGTACTTTTAAATTTATATTAAATGTCTTGTAGAACAGGTAAGATATTTTTTTCTCTTCTTTGGGGTTTGAGTCTCTCAATATGGTGCCCTTGAACCAAGCATGAATTGAACCAGAATCTGTACCTTTTCAGGGAAACCCACATGCACAATGGGCCATCTAAGCAAAAGTCACAGCACATTCTTGTGGGAGAATGGAGGGAGGGAGATGGAGGCTGGCCCCTCCTTGATTTAAATGCACTTGTCCTTACCATACTTTCTCTTCATTTTTTTCCTTTCTCTTTTTCCTCTGAAGATGACACATAACTGAAATTACTGTAGGGTTAGTGTCAGAGTGAGTCAGTTTATCACTGGGTCAGTGTTAACATATCCCACTATAAGTATGATCATTACATTTCTCATGGGAAGGACAGTATTAACTGCAGATGACCTTCATGGTTGGTGTTTTGATAAGCCTGTTTGTTAAATCAAAGTGGCCCATGGATCCAGGCCATTTCCACAGCTCTTCTGTAGTCTGCCATGGCCTGTGATGCCCTCTGTTCTTTGCCGTTTGCCCATTCCCAGTGTCTGCATCCCAGTCACCCCATGATCTGTCAGGCACTAGCATATTCTGATCCTTATTTAACACGGCCTTTGGGTGCACTGTTCCTACATCTGAATGCTGTTTTGGTGACTGGGCCTCTTCTTCACGTTATTGCAATTTCATTGTTCTATCTCTTAGTATATAACAATAGGCATTGTTATCATGTCTATATATATGCCCAAGTGAAATTACTCATGCACATAAAAAGCACACAGTCTAGAAACTCATGAAACATGAAAATGTAAAGAAGGGATTTCTAATTCTGAAGATAGTCACTACTTTTGTCTATACCATACCTTCTGATCACATACTACACAGAGTAGATATTATAACTCAAATATAGTAGTTATCTGTGACTTTTTCACTTGACAGATCACCATTGGTATTTATCAGTAACTTATTTGTTTCATTTTAGTAGTCTGTAATGCACTATCATAAAGGAATATTCTGAATTATTATCCTAATTTAAGTGTTCCTCTTGTTTGATGTTTAAGTGGTCATTGTTTTATATGTATGTATATATAGTATATATGGTATATGTCATATATATGCAATGATACATAAACACATACGTATATACACATATTGTGATTCAAGAAATACCAGGAAGTAGCTTTTTATATGAGAAAAATGTGATTAACGGTAAAATCAGACCCTTGTATTTTTACTTTTCTGAGCTCTCACTGGGCCCAACAATTTTCTAACGACTTGCTAATGTCTGTGTAAGTGCATATATGTGCATGGCAGTGGTACATTGACCCAAACCATAATCCAAAAGAGCCTCCAATAATTACATGTTCAAATATATTGACTAGTTTTTAATGCAATTAAAGCAAACAAGTAATAAAATTTTCAAGTGTTCAAAATCTGAACTTAATAAAATATACATGCTACATTATAAACATACCAAAACAAAGACATCCTTTTTGTCTTAATCTAGCACATATATGCAACTACATATTATGACAGTTCATTTTGGTTATCATAATGACTGGAGGAATAAACACGTAAAGTATTAGCGAAGTCCACATGTGTATGTTTCAATGAGGGAGTCCTTAGAGAGGTTTAACTGAGAAAGGGAGACTTACCCAGAAGTGTGTGACAGTGTTCCAAGAGCTGGAGGCCCACAGGGAAAAGAACACGAGTGGGCACCAGAAGTCACGTCCGTCTGCTTCCAAATCCACCCAGATTTGCATAAGCAAGCTCACTTGGTGCACTCATGCTTTGCCCTAGGATGGACTGAATTCGGAAGCTGTAAGCCCAAATAAATCTTTTCTCCCCAAAGTTGTTTTCTGTCAGGTATTTCACAATAGCAATAAAAAGTTAACAATATACATGTTTACAAAGTTGCTCCTACAACCAGAAAGGGCTTCAAAGAGACACAATATATTATATTTCAATTTAAGGATATCTTTAATTGAAATATAATTATGGCCTAATGACTTGGAGAAAGGTCCCTGGAGTCAGACTAAGTTCGAATCTCAGCCCCACACTTGCCAACTGCCCACATTTCAGCTGATTCTTCCGTCTCTTGACACCACAGTTTCTTCATCTGTAAAATGAAACTTAATGTTACATGGGTCACAGTTAATTCTTTGGCAGACATATACTGAGATGCTGCATGTGATGTCTTATTCCTGGGCTCTGAGTACCTCCCCCTGAGGTGGGAGCCCTCCTTTTGGCTTCATAATGCCTCCTTCCATTCTGTGAAAGACCGAGTGTCCACTGCAGTGTGAAATTGAATCTCTGTAAGAGAAAGCCCTCTGTTAAAAATACAAAGAAAATATTTAAAATAAGTAGACTCCAGGGCTGGAGAGAAGGCTCAGCAGAAGGAGCATTGTCTGCTCTTGGAGAGGACCTGGGTTGAAATCCCAGGTCCCACATGGTGGCTCACAACTGTCCGTGCCCCCAGTTGCAGAGGATGTGATATCCTCTTCTAGCCTCTGTAAGTATTGCATGACACAGGGGCACTTAAATACATGCAGGCAATACAGTCATACACATAAAAATATAAACAATAAATAAAATATTTTAAAATAAGTAGATTCTGTCATATAGAGCCAGTTGATTAGATTTCATGTTCTTGAATATCATTTTAGTCTTTGGGTCATTAAGTCATTCATCAAATAGCTATTGGATCCCTACCCTTTTCCAGGCAGTGTGCATGGTGCAAGATGCTCAGAGAATTAAAAGCACAATCCCTGGGGTCATTTCACTTTCAGCATTTTCAAGCTTCCTGGGACATATCAGCCTGCATATGTTTTGGAGTGCTGCCATTTTTCCTTTCAAAGCCTGGCTGAAGCTTGTGCAAAGTTTCTCTGTGTTCTCAGGATAAACATGAGGTGCAATTAAATTACGAAGAAATATTTAATAAGAGAAAACAGAAAAGATGGGGAGACAAGTACGAGCAGAGATCAATTTGATCCCCTTTCAAGAAGTAGCTTACTCTTCACAAAGACGGAGATGGCTCTTAGGCCTCGAATCATTATTTGTCTGGTTCTTGATCTTCAAAAAACAGCACGTGTCTCGGAAGCTGCTGCTCTCGGACCTTGGCAGATCTCTGGTCTCCAGGTAGCCAGCTTCCTCGCTCTGTCTCAAGCTGAATGCAAAGGACTTTCTCAAAGATGAAGAATTGTGCCACGGGATGTGTCTTGAGACTGAGTGAGCCTTTCCAGCTAAATTATCAGCCCACACCTCCACACCCATCCCAGTGAGCTTCCTCTATGAGGATGTGTCTTACACACCAGAGAGGCCTAAGGCAGTGTCCCCAGTCATGTAACATAAGACACACATGTGAATCACAGACAAACCTTAAATTTTCAAGTCATATTTTAATCTTAGCTAAAAGGGCAAGAAATGACTTGCCACTACACTTAAATTAATAATACTTTATGTATTTAAAGTTAATTTTACTAATATTACATTTAATTCAGATTGTTGTCAGTTATCCAATAGGGAGTCAAATATAAGATACTGAGATATTTTGCATCCTTTCACATTAAGTCTTTGAGGGAAAGCCTGCATTCAACAATTACAGAATTTTTTTATTTCAGATTAATCAGATTTCCAGTACTTAATTGGCGCGTTTGAGTAGTGGCTACCATGTTGGACAGCTCAGACCCAGGAGGTCCCAAGCCCTTTGCCATGCAGCAATGCGAATGTATGTTTGCAGGAATTCTCCCACCCACCATAATAGGAGGGTCACTCTCTCATAACCTCTCACTTCCTTTCTCCCATGCACCCTTCCAGTACTAATAAATCATCTCTTCGTGAAAGTATCATATCCAAAGGATGTTTCCCACAAAGCCTTCAGGAAGCTTCCTTCTATACTACTCTGCTCCAACCCAGCTCTCCCCGTGTAATCCACTTCTACACATTCCTGTAGCTAATGTCTCAATCCATCATCTTCAGCAAGCATCCTTACAAATGCTGTTGTTTATCCTGCTGGATTGAACAGGAATGAAGTGAAACCTCCTATTGTGGACTGGCCATGTCCCACAACACAACCATGTTGAAGCTTCACCTGTGTCCTTACTGTTAGCTCCATTCTATTAGATAATTTTTTTTCCTGTAGTCAGAACACTGTCTGAAAATTTAATAAGTGAACAGGATGATTATGTTATCTGTTTGAAGTCACTGGTCCATTACTCTAAGAACTGATAGTGACATTTTTTGAGATCTAAGCTATGCTCTATACTTTTACAGAGGTAGCTTCCAATTTTCCTGTGTTTCTTCTTATTTTTCTATGAGAAACCAAATGCACTAAACAAGATCTTAATTTGATCCCCTTTCAAGAAGTAGCTTACTCTTCACAAAGACGGAGATGGCTCTTAGGCCTCGAATCATTATTTGTCTGGTTCTTGATCTTCAAAAAACAGCACGTGTCTGAAAGGAATTTACTTGCTGTTTCATTCAGATTTCATTGTTTTTGGATGCTTTTGTTTGGATGTAGTGTAGTTTTGAGACTGGGTCTGGGCCTCCCTGTGACCTCAGCTGGCCTAGAACTCGCTCTGTAGATCAGGCCGGCATTGACCTACTGAGGGCAAGGATTAAAATTGTGTACCAGCACATCTTGAAGGCTTCATGTTTTCTGAGAAACTTTCCTTTGATGGCACATCAGATCTTAGGGCTCCTGAATGGAGTAGAGATTTCTGGTCATCATCCACATCACCTTCCATCACAGTATGAAGGATCCAAGTGTAGGTTCTGGAACTAGACTCTTGAATTCAAGTCTTCACTCTTCCAAAGATTAGTTATGTGGCCTTGGATCAGTCGTTTAACCTTCTTGTGCCTACTTCTTAAGATGATTATGAACTAATGTACAAAAGGTACTGAGGATAGTTGTTTGGCAAGTATTAAACATTGGCTACTAGTACTCTGCAATTGCTTTTTGGATTTTCTTCTCTTGATGGCTACTGTCATCTTCAAATACACTCATTTGAATTGAGAATATTTGAACAGGTGCCATGCTAAATGAGTAGTCTACTGCCTTTCCTTTTCTGACAACATTGTCAGCGTCCTCCTGTTAAGATGTTGTATATACTCTCAGTGCTCTCCTGTCCAAGTTGTCATGAGGTTTATGGATGTTTCATCTCCAGTTGCTATAGGAAGTTCATAGTATTTGGTGTCTACTGAGCTGTCCTAGCTCTGGAGGTCATGGAATAAGCTATTTGTAATCATTTTTCAGCTTGTGCTCCTCAATTTCCTCTGAAGTACAGAATATTCCAATGTGAGATTCACCCAATTATTGCACCAAATCGCCAAATATATGGGGAAAGAATTATCATTAGCATATACCGTATTTCCATTGCTGACTATCCTTTGTGCATCTCAAACTTCTTTAACTCAAGGCTGATGACATGCCACTTTATTCAAGCTTACAGAACATATTACTTCCCCTTTAAAATAAAATTCTCTTGAGATCTCCTGAGACCAGTGGAAGTGCTGGAAGGCAGGTAGGAACTGGGTGCTTCAACAAGGCTGATTGTTGATTGACTTAACCTAGTTAATCCATTGATCCAGTTGTCTTTGGCTTAATTGGCTTTTGTGGCTGTGGGGGTGGAGTTATCCTCCCAGCTGGTATAAAAGGTAGGGTTGTGTGAGTCTTGAGATCTGAGATCTCCTGAGACCAGCTGAAGCACAGGTACTGGTATGCAGACTAAAGAGCCCCCCCACCACCACCAACTGGGATTATGAAGGCATCTGAAGGAGGCAAGCAAAGCTATATGTGCATGGCAGTGGTACATTGACCCAAACCATAATCCAAAAGAGCCTCCAATAATTACATGTTCAAATATATTGACTAGTTTTTAATGCAATTAAAGCAAACAAGTAATAAAATTTTCAAGTGTTCAAAATCTGAACTTAATAAAATATACATGCTACATTATAAACATACCAAAACAAAGACATCCTTTTTGTCTTAATCTAGCACATATATGCAACTACATATTATGACAGTTCATTTTGGTTATCATAATGACTGGAGGAATAAACACGTAAAGTATTAGCGAAGTCCACATGTGTATGTTTCAATGAGGGAGTCCTTAGAGAGGTTTAACTGAGAAAGGGAGACTTACCCAGAAGTGTGTGACAGTGTTCCAAGAGCTGGAGGCCCACAGGGAAAAGAACACGAGTGGGCACCAGAAGTCACGTCCGTCTGCTTCCAAATCCACCCAGATTTGCATAAGCAAGCTCACTTGGTGCACTCATGCTTTGCCCTAGGATGGACTGAATTCGGAAGCTGTAAGCCCAAATAAATCTTTTCTCCCCAAAGTTGTTTTCTGTCAGGTATTTCACAATAGCAATAAAAAGTTAACAATATACATGTTTACAAAGTTGCTCCTACAACCAGAAAGGGCTTCAAAGAGACACAATATATTATATTTCAATTTAAGGATATCTTTAATTGAAATATAATTATGGCCTAATGACTTGGAGAAAGGTCCCTGGAGTCAGACTAAGTTCGAATCTCAGCCCCACACTTGCCAACTGCCCACATTTCAGCTGATTCTTCCGTCTCTTGACACCACAGTTTCTTCATCTGTAAAATGAAACTTAATGTTACATGGGTCACAGTTAATTCTTTGGCAGACATATACTGAGATGCTGCATGTGATGTCTTATTCCTGGGCTCTGAGTACCTCCCCCTGAGGTGGGAGCCCTCCTTTTGGCTTCATAATGCCTCCTTCCATTCTGTGAAAGACCGAGTGTCCACTGCAGTGTGAAATTGAATCTCTGTAAGAGAAAGCCCTCTGTTAAAAATACAAAGAAAATATTTAAAATAAGTAGACTCCAGGGCTGGAGAGAAGGCTCAGCAGAAGGAGCATTGTCTGCTCTTGGAGAGGACCTGGGTTGAAATCCCAGGTCCCACATGGTGGCTCACAACTGTCCGTGCCCCCAGTTGCAGAGGATGTGATATCCTCTTCTAGCCTCTGTAAGTATTGCATGACACAGGGGCACTTAAATACATGCAGGCAATACAGTCATACACATAAAAATATAAACAATAAATAAAATATTTTAAAATAAGTAGATTCTGTCATATAGAGCCAGTTGATTAGATTTCATGTTCTTGAATATCATTTTAGTCTTTGGGTCATTAAGTCATTCATCAAATAGCTATTGGATCCCTACCCTTTTCCAGGCAGTGTGCATGGTGCAAGATGCTCAGAGAATTAAAAGCACAATCCCTGGGGTCATTTCACTTTCAGCATTTTCAAGCTTCCTGGGACATATCAGCCTGCATATGTTTTGGAGTGCTGCCATTTTTCCTTTCAAAGCCTGGCTGAAGCTTGTGCAAAGTTTCTCTGTGTTCTCAGGATAAACATGAGGTGCAATTAAATTACGAAGAAATATTTAATAAGAGAAAACAGAAAAGATGGGGAGACAAGTACGAGCAGAGATCAATTTGATCCCCTTTCAAGAAGTAGCTTACTCTTCACAAAGACGGAGATGGCTCTTAGGCCTCGAATCATTATTTGTCTGGTTCTTGATCTTCAAAAAACAGCACGTGTCTCGGAAGCTGCTGCTCTCGGACCTTGGCAGATCTCTGGTCTCCAGGTAGCCAGCTTCCTCGCTCTGTCTCAAGCTGAATGCAAAGGACTTTCTCAAAGATGAAGAATTGTGCCACGGGATGTGTCTTGAGACTGAGTGAGCCTTTCCAGCTAAATTATCAGCCCACACCTCCACACCCATCCCAGTGAGCTTCCTCTATGAGGATGTGTCTTACACACCAGAGAGGCCTAAGGCAGTGTCCCCAGTCATGTAACATAAGACACACATGTGAATCACAGACAAACCTTAAATTTTCAAGTCATATTTTAATCTTAGCTAAAAGGGCAAGAAATGACTTGCCACTACACTTAAATTAATAATACTTTATGTATTTAAAGTTAATTTTACTAATATTACATTTAATTCAGATTGTTGTCAGTTATCCAATAGGGAGTCAAATATAAGATACTGAGATATTTTGCATCCTTTCACATTAAGTCTTTGAGGGAAAGCCTGCATTCAACAATTACAGAATTTTTTTATTTCAGATTAATCAGATTTCCAGTACTTAATTGGCGCGTTTGAGTAGTGGCTACCATGTTGGACAGCTCAGACCCAGGAGGTCCCAAGCCCTTTGCCATGCAGCAATGCGAATGTATGTTTGCAGGAATTCTCCCACCCACCATAATAGGAGGGTCACTCTCTCATAACCTCTCACTTCCTTTCTCCCATGCACCCTTCCAGTACTAATAAATCATCTCTTCGTGAAAGTATCATATCCAAAGGATGTTTCCCACAAAGCCTTCAGGAAGCTTCCTTCTATACTACTCTGCTCCAACCCAGCTCTCCCCGTGTAATCCACTTCTACACATTCCTGTAGCTAATGTCTCAATCCATCATCTTCAGCAAGCATCCTTACAAATGCTGTTGTTTATCCTGCTGGATTGAACAGGAATGAAGTGAAACCTCCTATTGTGGACTGGCCATGTCCCACAACACAACCATGTTGAAGCTTCACCTGTGTCCTTACTGTTAGCTCCATTCTATTAGATAATTTTTTTTCCTGTAGTCAGAACACTGTCTGAAAATTTAATAAGTGAACAGGATGATTATGTTATCTGTTTGAAGTCACTGGTCCATTACTCTAAGAACTGATAGTGACATTTTTTGAGATCTAAGCTATGCTCTATACTTTTACAGAGGTAGCTTCCAATTTTCCTGTGTTTCTTCTTATTTTTCTATGAGAAACCAAATGCACTAAACAAGATCTTAATTTGATCCCCTTTCAAGAAGTAGCTTACTCTTCACAAAGACGGAGATGGCTCTTAGGCCTCGAATCATTATTTGTCTGGTTCTTGATCTTCAAAAAACAGCACGTGTCTGAAAGGAATTTACTTGCTGTTTCATTCAGATTTCATTGTTTTTGGATGCTTTTGTTTGGATGTAGTGTAGTTTTGAGACTGGGTCTGGGCCTCCCTGTGACCTCAGCTGGCCTAGAACTCGCTCTGTAGATCAGGCCGGCATTGACCTACTGAGGGCAAGGATTAAAATTGTGTACCAGCACATCTTGAAGGCTTCATGTTTTCTGAGAAACTTTCCTTTGATGGCACATCAGATCTTAGGGCTCCTGAATGGAGTAGAGATTTCTGGTCATCATCCACATCACCTTCCATCACAGTATGAAGGATCCAAGTGTAGGTTCTGGAACTAGACTCTTGAATTCAAGTCTTCACTCTTCCAAAGATTAGTTATGTGGCCTTGGATCAGTCGTTTAACCTTCTTGTGCCTACTTCTTAAGATGATTATGAACTAATGTACAAAAGGTACTGAGGATAGTTGTTTGGCAAGTATTAAACATTGGCTACTAGTACTCTGCAATTGCTTTTTGGATTTTCTTCTCTTGATGGCTACTGTCATCTTCAAATACACTCATTTGAATTGAGAATATTTGAACAGGTGCCATGCTAAATGAGTAGTCTACTGCCTTTCCTTTTCTGACAACATTGTCAGCGTCCTCCTGTTAAGATGTTGTATATACTCTCAGTGCTCTCCTGTCCAAGTTGTCATGAGGTTTATGGATGTTTCATCTCCAGTTGCTATAGGAAGTTCATAGTATTTGGTGTCTACTGAGCTGTCCTAGCTCTGGAGGTCATGGAATAAGCTATTTGTAATCATTTTTCAGCTTGTGCTCCTCAATTTCCTCTGAAGTACAGAATATTCCAATGTGAGATTCACCCAATTATTGCACCAAATCGCCAAATATATGGGGAAAGAATTATCATTAGCATATACCGTATTTCCATTGCTGACTATCCTTTGTGCATCTCAAACTTCTTTAACTCAAGGCTGATGACATGCCACTTTATTCAAGCTTACAGAACATATTACTTCCCCTTTAAAATAAAATTCTCTTGAGATCTCCTGAGACCAGTGGAAGTGCTGGAAGGCAGGTAGGAACTGGGTGCTTCAACAAGGCTGATTGTTGATTGACTTAACCTAGTTAATCCATTGATCCAGTTGTCTTTGGCTTAATTGGCTTTTGTGGCTGTGGGGGTGGAGTTATCCTCCCAGCTGGTATAAAAGGTAGGGTTGTGTGAGTCTTGAGATCTGAGATCTCCTGAGACCAGCTGAAGCACAGGTACTGGTATGCAGACTAAAGAGCCCCCCCACCACCACCAACTGGGATTATGAAGGCATCTGAAGGAGGCAAGCAAAGCAAGCCTTCAAAACAGTGAAGAGGCATTTAGGACTCACATTGGAATACAGGCAAGGAGAAGCTCATATGCCAGGAAGACGAAGAAGAGACAACACAGGAAAGGGGCAGGTTAATCCCACACCAAGCTCACCTCTAACAACTCTATGGAAGATTCCTTCAGTGGGATCCCTCTGGGGAATGCCTCAGGACACAGATATCAGAAACACAATTGGGAACATATTTAAAGAACTACAAGATTATAAAGAGCAAATCAAAGAACTGAGAAAAGAGAATGAAGAACTCAAGAAGGACCTAGAGAGAGAGAATGACAAACTCTGGAAGGAAGTAGAAACACTGAAAAGATCCCATGCTGAAAAAGATAAGGAAACCAACCAGCGAAGCAAAGAGCTACAGGAAGAGATTGAGAAGCTCCAAAAAGAAGTAGAAATACTAAAGAAATCAGAAGAGGAAATGAAAAAGGAAATCAAACACTCATCCAATCAAGAGGAAAGGAATGGAAAAAGCCTCAGAAGCAGAATGGAGGAAGCAGAACAAAGAATATCAGACCTGGAAGATAACACAGAACAACTAAAAACCTCAAGGAAAGATTATGAAAAATTTAAAAATACACAAAAATGGAACAACCAGGAGCTGTGGGACACTATGAAAAGATCAAACCTCCGCATCATAGGAATAGAGGAAGGAGAAGAATCCCAAGAGAAAGGTATTGATCAGATCTTCAACAGAATAATAGATGAAAACTTCCCCAAACTAAAAAAGGACAAACCAATACCAATACAAGAAGCACATAGAACTCCAAACAGACAAGATCAGAAAAGAAATTCTCCACGCCACATCATAGTTAAAATGCTAGACACCCAAAACAAAGACAAAATCCTTAAAGCCACAAGAGAAAAACAACAAGTGACCTATAAGGGGAAACCTATCAGAATTACAACTGACTTCTCAATGCAAACTATGAAAGCAAGAAGAACCTGGAGCAAAGCATTCCCAGTGTTAAAGGACAATAGATGCCAACCCAGGTTACTATACCCAGCAAAAATGTCAATTATAGTTGAAGGAGAGAGAAAAACCTTCCATGACATAAACAAGTTGAAAGAATACATGTCCGGAAAACCAACCCTTCAGAGAATACTTGAAGCAATTCAAAGAACAGAAGAAAGGAGCAACCAACCCCAGGCACCTAGAAGGAGAAATCAATAAAAGCATAACTGCAGAAGTAGAAACCTAAATCAAAACCGCAGATGGATAATAAGGCAAAAGGAAGCAACACAAACCTATCAGTCATAACCTTAAATATTAATGGACTAAATTCCCCAATCAAAAGACATAGACTGGGAGACTGGATTAGGAAACAGAATCCATCGATATGCTGTCTACAAGAAACACATCTTACCTTCAAGGACAGGCACCACCTTAAAGTGAAGGGATGGAAAAAAATATTCCAAGCAAATGGTACCAAAAAGAAAGCAGGTGTTGCTATTTTAATATCGGATAAAATAGACTTCAAAGTAAAAGAAATCAGAAGAGACAAAGAAGGCCATTACATTTTCATCAAAGGAACAATCCACCAAGAAGATTTCACAATTATGAATATATATGCCCCAAATTCTGGTGCACCAAACTTTATAAAGACAATTCTCCAGGACCACAAGTCACAGACTAACCCCAGCACACTCATAGTGGGAGATTTCAATACCCCACTGAGTCCTTTGGATAGGTCAACAGGACAAAAAATAAACAGAGAGACATCTGAACTGAACGATATGATACACCAAATGGACCTCATAGACCTCTACCGAACATTCCATCCTAATACCAGAGAATACACTTTCTACTCAGCACCCCACGGAACATTCTCCAAAATCGACCACATCCTGGGACACAGAAGAAACCTCTACAAATACAAAAAGATTGAAATAATTTCATGCATCCTGTCAGACCACAGTGCAATGAAGCTCAACATCAACACCAGGACAAGCCCTCCTGCCTACAAGAACACATGGAGACTAAACAACACACTCTTGAATAATGAATGGGTCAAGGAAGAGATAAAGAAAGAAATAAAAACATTCCTGGAACTGAATGACAATGACAATACAACACAACAAAACTTATGGGATACCTTAAAAGCAGTCCTAAGAGGGAAATTTATAGCCCTGGGTGCCTACATTAGAAAAACAGAAAGAGCACAAGTGAATGATCTAACACTACAGCTAAAAGCACTTGAGAGGCAACAACAGATGAACCCTAAACGCAACAGACAGGAAGAAATAACAAAAATCAGAGCAGAAATCAATGAAATAGAAACAAAGAAAACAATACAAAAAATCAATGAAGCCAAAAGTTGGTTCTTTGAAAGAATAAACAAGATAGACAGACCTCTAGCCCAGTTAACAAAAAGAAAGAAGGAACAACTCCAAATCAATACAATCTGTGATGAAAAGGGAAATATCACAACGGACAAGGAAAAGATCAAGAAAATTATATGGGAATATTACAAGAACCTATATTCTACCAAGTTTGAAAATCTAGAAGAAATGGATGAATATCTGAAATCTTGGGAATCACCAAAGCTTGGCCAAGAGGAGACCAGCAGCTTAAACAGACCCATAACATATGAAGAAATAGAGGATGTAGTAAGAAGCCTCCCAACTAAAAAAAGCCCAGGCCCAGACGGTTTCACAGCAGAATTCTATAAAACATTTCAAAAAGACCTACAACCATTATTTCTGAAACTGTTTAGAAGTATACAATCAGAGGGAACTCTCCCAAATTCCTTCTATGAAGCCAACATCACTCTATTACCAAAACCAGGCAAAGATACAACTAAAAAGGAGAATTATAGACCCATCTCCCTCATGAACACAGATGCCAAAATTCTAAACAGAATACTGGCAAATCGCATACAGACCCACATCAAGAAGATCATCCATCATGACCAAGTTGGATTCATACCAGAGATGCAGGGATGGTTCAACATACGAAAATCAATAAACATCATCAAACACATAAACGGAATCAAAGACAAAAACCACACCATCATCGCAATTGATGCTGAAAAAGCCTTTGACAAAATCCAGCATCCCTTCATGCTTAAAGTCCTAGAAGGAATTGGATTGGAGGGATCATTCCTCAATGTAATCAAAGCCATATACAGGAAACCCACAGCCAATATCATCCTAAATGGGGAAATGACAGAAACATTCCCTTTAAAGGTAGGAACTCGGCAAGGCTGCCCCCTATCACCACTCCTCTTCAATATAGTGCTTGAAACACTTGCTAGAGCAATAAGGCAAGAAAAGGATATTAAAGGAGTACTAATTGGAAAAGAGGAAGTCAAACTATCCCTATTTGCTGATGATATGATTGTTTACTTAAGGGATGCAAAAAACTCCACCAGAAAACTCCTAGAAACGATTAACAGCTTCAGCAAAGTGGCAGGATACAAAATTAACCTTAGAAAATCAATGGCCTTTCTTTACACCAAGAACAAGCAACTGGAGAAAGAATTCAAAGAGACCTTCCCACTCACAATAGCCTCAAAAACAATAAGATACCTAGGAACAAACCTAACCAAAGACACCAAAGACCTCTACAACAAAAATTTTAAACCCTTAAAGAAAGAAATTGAAGAAGACCTCAGAAGATGGAAAAACCTCCCATGCTCATGGATTGGGAAAATTAACATTGTAAAAATGTCCATTTTACCAAAACTCTTGTATAGATTTAATGCAATCCCAATCAAAATCCCCAAGAGTTTCTTCACAGGCTTGGAAACAAAAGTTCTTAAATTCATTTGGAGAAACAAAAGACCCCGAATAGCCAAATCAATCCTGAGTGAAAAGAGCTACACAGGAGGGATCTCTATACCAGATTTTAAACTATACTACAGGGCTATAGTCATAAAAACAGCCTGGTACTGGCACAAAAACAGACCTGTTGACCAATGGAACAAAACCGAAGATCCAAATCTGAGCACATACAATTTCAGCCATCTCATATTTGACAAGGGGGCCAAGAAACCACAATGGAGAAAAGACAGCATCTTCAGCAAGTGGTGTTGGCAAAACTGGATCACCACTTGTAGAAGAATGAAATTAAACCCCTACCTCTCACCCTGTACAAAAGTCAACTCCAGATGGATTAAAGACCTCAACGTGAAACCCCAAACTCTGAAGGTGATAGAAGAAAAAGTTGGCAGCAGACTACAAGACATAGGCGTAGGAAAAGACTTCCTAAATCAGACAGCAGCTGCACAAGAATTAAGGTCGACAATTGACAAATGGGACCTCATCAAACTCAAAAGCTTCTGTACATCAAAAGAAACAATCAAGGAAGTGAAGAGAAATCCCACAGAGTGGGAGGAAACCTTCACTGCAGATACATCTGACAAAGCATTGATTTCCAGAATATATAAACTACTCAAAAAACAAAGAAAAAAGAAAACAAACGACCCGCTCAATAGATGGAGCAAAGAACTGAACAGAGACTTCACAAGCGAGGAATTAGAGATGTCTGAGAAACACCTCAAGAACTGCTCAACATCACTAATCATTAAGGAAATGCAAATCAAAACCACTTTAAGATATCATCTTACTCCAATAAGACTGGCTAGGATCAAGAAAACAAATGATACCAAGTGCTGGAGAGGTTGTGGGGAAAGGGGAACACTCATCCACTGCTGGTGGGAATGTAAACTCGTGCAGCCACTATGGAAAGCAGTGTGGAGAACCCTTGTGTGCTGGATAGCTTTAGTGTCAACTTGACACACCTGGGTTGAGCGAGCCTCAGTTGGGGAATTGGCTCCATTGGATTGGCCTGTGGCCACATCTGTGGAGTATTGTCTTGATGGTTGAGCAGTGTGGAAGGTCCCAGTCCACAATGAGTGGTGCCCCTGGGCAAGTTGTTGTGTACAGTATAAGAAGGCAGGCTGGGCATGAGCCAGGGGAGCAAGCCAGTGAACAGCATTCCTCCATGGCCTGTGCTTCAGCTCCTGCCTCCAGGTCCCTGCCCTGAGTTCCTACCTTGGGTTCCCTAAGTGATGAACTGTGATCCAGGAGATGTAAGTTGAATAAACCCTTTCCTCCCCAAGTTGGTGTTGGTCAGAGTGTTTTGTCACAGCAATGGAAGACAAACTAGAACACCTTGGAAGACTTAGAATGAACTTGCCTCCAGACCCAGCCATACCACGCCTAGGCATGTACACTCAAGACTCACCCCACTACAGAGATACATGCAAGGCCATTTTATTATTTCAATTCTCTTCACAATAGCAAGGAGCTTGATCCAACCCAAATGTCCCTCAACTGATGAGTGGATAGAGAAATTTTGGTACATCTACACAATGGAGTTCTATGCAGCAGTAAAGAATGCGACATCATGAGCTTTGCAGGAAAATGGCTGGAGCTAGAGGACATCATGCTGAGTGAAGTAACACAGTCCCAGCAAAGCAAAGGACAAATGGTATCTCTCATCTGTGGATGCTAGTGCCAATTACCTAGTTGTAAGTACTTCTTGTGCAAGGCCTCTTGAGCTTTTGTCCAAAGCATTTGGGAGTGATGCATATTGGAAACAACAACAACAACAACAGAAAGGACTGCATCAAAGAACTAACTGAAACAGTGAACTTCTGCTTAAAACTGTCAACTTCCTCATGGAGAATATAGAGAAAATCTGAGAAAGAGATGAAAAGCATGTTTTGCAGAATGCATGAGCTCTGGTGGGGTAGGGAGATGGGGGGGACACGGGTCTAGATTTGAATAAATAAATAAATAAATAAATAAATAAATAAATAAATAAAAAATATTCTCTGACCCCTGCCTTATTCCCATATGCATCTGCTACCTCCATTGCTGCACATTCACAACCCAGTCTTCTGTGTAGGCGATCTCCATTTTCTTAGTCTTCTCCTGGTCCTTGTTCATTTTTATTTGAACATGTGTCTTTTCCTCTGCCAATATGAAAGCTTTAAGTATAAAAACAACCTGCCACTTTCCCCTTCCTTTTATATCAAGTAAATTCCTCCTTTGCTCTCTCTCCTCTGTTTCCTTCTTCATAGCTTTTTGCTGCTGTTTAGCTGTGTCAAACTCCTTAATTCTCTTTTGTGACTGGAGCACAAAAGGAAAGAGACAGAAAAGAAAGAAAGAAATACCATATAGTTCACAAAAGGATGCAGATTTGTGTAGAATTTACCACAGAAGGTTGGAATAAATTAAAACAGGCAAGCAATTAAGAGATCTATTTCCATGGAGACCCAATGATACATGTATAATGGACAAGTAAAAGCATGTATATTTGGATTTCAAACAAAGATTTATCATAACATATCTGCAATTGTGGATGTCACATGTAGAAAAAATGATATCTCTGCAGAAAAGATGCTTCACACATTGCATCATCTTAGCAAAGTGCTCACTAGTTACCGAGGAAGGACTTCTGAATAGAAGAAGCAGAATTTGAAAGGTTTTGAATTTTGAGACAATTGAGAGAGATCAGAATTTATATTCTTGAAAGCAAGCTCTAACAGATAGTGAAGCTGGAATCACAGGAGAGTTCTAATAACTCTCACATTTATTCGTAAGATTGAAATCAAGTGTCACTCTCCAAGGAAGGTTTGCCTCTATCAAATCCCCTCCCTGCAGCCTCCAGTGACTATTGCATTTGATTAAATGATATATCACGTCGTGTGGCATTTCTTTACTCACAGTGAATGGAAATTCGTGACTCATCCATCTTCTATTGCTAGTTCTGAAATGCCACTGCACCTATAGTAGGTATGCAACAAGGGGAAAGTTTGAAGAACAAGATAGAACAAAATATTTTGTTACATGTAACCCTTGGGCTATGAACGCAGAGATGAATAAAACAGAAGACTCAACCGCTGTAGTCTGAATGTTGTGTCCCCCTTAAATCAATTCTAGCCCAATAAGAGATGAGATTAAGAAATGGGGCCTTTGCAAGAAGATAAAATTTTGAGAAGGGAACCTTCATAAATCGGGTTTACACCCATACAAAAGACATCACAGTGAGTTGTCTGCCCATTCTGCTGTGTGAGAACAGAGCAAGAAGGAATCCTTTCCTCAGCCAGGAAACAGGCCCATAGTTGGCCTGAGTTTGATGGTTCCTTGACCTTGGGTTTCCCAGGTTCCAGAAGTGTGAGAAATAAATTTATGTTGCTTATAATGCATCAAGTTAAAGGTGTTTTGCTATAGCACCCCAAGTAGACTTAGCAAAGAAACTCATCGAAAGTTGGGGAAAATGACTTCACATAAGTAACCAGAGCAAAGTTAGTAGCAACAATGTGAACCATGAAACAGAAACGGCCATGTATAATACCTGCACATAACAGGCAAAGCCTCAGTACCAAAAGTTGGGGTAGAAATTCACACAGACACTGGAATCAGTTTGCCTTCAGATTCTTAAGATCCCATTAGCCACTCACCATTTTCATGTGAGAGCAAAATAAACCTTTTGGAAAGACCACAAGTAATATTTGCCATCAAAGTACATTTTGTGGGCTTGGACATACTTCAGTGTTAAGACCTTCAGCATGTGCAAATCCTGGTCTGATGCACAACCTGGTAAGAAAGTAAAAAGGCAAAGCATTTAATATTACCTTAAGTCATCACACCCACTCACCTACTTCCTTCACATCATAGTCTACAGTGATGTGAAAGAACAGTTTCTCTCTAGTGCTATTTATCACTCATTTTCTTTTATTTTCTTTGCAGTACTTATTCTAATGACTCTGATTGAGCAAAAGTCCCAGGAAAGTTACAACTATATACCATTTCTTCCCTCACAATGCTTTGTTACACAGAGGTCATTAACATAGACTTTTTGAAAAAATGTGTGTGTGTGTGTGTGTGTGTGCGCACGTGCATGCATGTGTAAGCTTGTGTTTCTGTGTCTGTGTTTTCCTGGGGTCAAATCTGGCACTGCATGTGCTAAGATAGCAATCTTCCACCGCCGACCACACCACCAGCCCTAAAATCACTTTTTAGCTCAAGCCTTTGTTATGTGAAATTTTTATTTTCTGTTGATAGAAATGGTATTTGAGGCTTAAAAGAGTAGAAATATATTTCTTTTCAAATATTTTGAAGTTACTAAAAAAGGTAAATTTTAGTAATAATAATTGAATAGTATTTTACTCTTAGAATTAAAAACTGAGAGAGCAAAAAAGAAAAAAACAGCTGCTGTATATTTATTGAGGTTTTTTTCCCCTTATTCCATCATTCAGACAGATGATAAAAAAGGAGACTGGAAAAAAAAAAACACTTAAAATAGAAGCAACAACACTGACAACTAACACATTATTCTATATTTTCAAAGCACTTCTACAAATGCTCACAATTTAATCTCTTTCAGTTTTGTTACTGAGATGAGAATCCATTTTGAATTTTAAGATTAAACTTTACTAAATATATATATATATATATATATATATATATATTCATTATAATTAGAGTAAAAAAGAGTACAGGGATCGGGGAATGGCTCAGTGAGAAAGGGCTCAGCAAACATAAGGACCAGGATAGTTGGCACCCATGAAAAGGGTAGCTGTGATGTGTATCTGTTCTCCCAGGTCTAAGGGTCAGAGACAAATGTCCTGGGGCTTGCCTGCCAGACAGTTTAGCTGGAAAAGTGAGCTTCAGATTCAGTGAAACACCTTGACTCAACGTATAAGTTGAAGAACCTACAGAAGACAGCTTGATGCTAACTTCCAACCTCCATAGTGTTCATATGGGTGGCAGATCCACATACACATGTTTACAGAGAGAGAGAGAGAGAGAGAGAGAGAGAGAGAGAGAGAGAGAGAGAGAGAATAAAAAGAGTATAAAATAGCATGTGATTCTTTGTTGAGGAATTAGTGGCATAGAAGGAGAGTGTTGCACTTAGCAAGAATGACAATGTTTTCTTTTCTGAAATGGGATACCTATTTTGCAGTTAGTTAGATATTACCTTAGCTTAGGGATGTGTCAACCTTGGGAATTTCTCTAAGATCTGATTTCTCCAGTTGTGTGCATCTGGCTATGTTTACAACACCACACATGAGTTTCCTCCCACTGAGTGGGCTTTAAGTCCAATGAGTTAGCCATTGATTGTCCCTAAGAGAAGAATGTCACTATTATAATGATGTTATATGCTATGCTGTCCACTGACATGGATATTTGGTCTTAAAGCTGGTGTTGGACCATTGATGGAAGTCCTCCCTTAGTGGCTTGCAAAGTGTTCTCCAAAGCTATGAGAGCTAGCCTTCAGGGGAAGTGGCTTCCAGATCACTACCAGCTCTATTGCTCCAAATCTGGTCTCTGAAGCATGTCTTGCCTTCAGCAGTAGGGTCTTACCTTTGGACTCTAGGAGGAAATCAAGGGCTGTGGCAATGCCTGTGTAATTCGGGGAGTCTCTTGGACTACCCTGGCCAATGACTCAAAGGAAGACTTCTCCTGTCTGGTACTGTTTCTTGTTATTTAGCCTTCAGCTTTGCATATGGACTCATATAGAGACATCGTATGTTTAATTGTCAATAGATCATTAAATAAATAAGATTCCCTCAGGATTTTTACCATAGCTAGGCATTATTTATCTCTCCTTCCCTGTCTAGCCCTTCTTCCATATCTTCTCCATTTAAAGTGTCACCATTTTCCTGTTTCTCCCTTGATAAAACCGATCTCTTATGGCCCGACTTCTCTTGGGCTCCTTCTTTGCCTTTATCCCCACGTTTCCTTCTATA
Organism: Rhizomys pruinosus; assembly: GCA_009823505.1. Taxonomy (NCBI): domain Eukaryota; kingdom Metazoa; phylum Chordata; class Mammalia; order Rodentia; family Spalacidae; genus Rhizomys; species Rhizomys pruinosus. The sequence goes on along the minus strand of VZQC01009036.1, from coordinate 2,916,487 downwards.
ACTTTTCCTCTCCCCTCCCATTTAGATACCTGATTTTATCCATTTTTTCCTTACTTAACACCTATCACTTACTAACCTTCAGTTACATTTTACCTTCTTGAATCCTTTTCATTTTCCTGGCTCCTGCAATTACATCAGGATATATTAGGAGTCTGCAGAGTGTGGTTCCATTGACAGGTCACCTATATTCAGCTTCACTCACCCAGGGCTCAGGGACTATTACAAAAGAGGGGACAGAAACATTGTAAGAACCAGGGAGGTACAAGACCATGTGGAAATAAATCCTACAAACTCCTGGGACCCTGTTCATATGAACCTACAGCACTGATGTCAACATGCACAAGACCCATGCAAACTCAGCTGGCCAAAAACTCAGCATAGAACTATAGAAATGGATAGCAGAATTCAATCTTAGCTGAAGAAATATTGGTAGCTGATTACTGTTGGGTGAGGAAGAACTGGCCTTCTTTAACTGAAGGACTCCAGATAGGATGACTAGAGATCAGAGGATGAACTGGCACTGAGAAAGCTGGGGATAGCAATTTGGCACAACAGATCCTAATACAAATTGCAGAATGTCTGAACTCTAGGGGGGACTGGGTGTTGTGGGAGAGTGCCAACAGAGAAGGGTATAAAGGAGATTAAGACTGATTGAAAATTTATGTATGAAATAAACAAAAAATCCAATAAAATAAAAAACTGGAAGCGACAGCTTCACAGTAAATTCTAGAATTTATCTGGCTTTGATCAAAAGTCACCCCAAGTACTAGGACTGAGGCTACAGTGAGTGGTAGAAATTTTGTTTATGGTGTTTAATGCCTGGGTTTGTCCGCTAGCACTGAAAACTCAACACAAAGAAATCCTTTATGGAAAAGGAAAAGAAGGTGTAAATGTGTGTCCTATCTTCTATTAAGAGAAAAGAGCCCCAGGTGTGGTGATACACACCTTTAATCTCAGTATTCTGGAGACAGAGACAGGAGGATCTTTGTGAGATCAAGGCCAGAATGGTCTACACTATGAGTTTCAGGATGCCTGGGGCTATGGAGAGACTCTGCCTCAAAAACAAGCAATAACAAAAATGGAGAGAAAACAGGAAGATAAGATGTCACTAGAAGAAAAATATTTATTGAACATTTGGGACAAGGTTGTGAGAGCCACAGGGATTTGGAACTTGGAATGTTTTGTTCCACTGAGATAAGTAATCCACCAATTTTTAATCTCATTTCTCAGAAAAATAAAATAAGAGGGATTTTGGGATGAAGGAGAAAAATAATAGATTTAGTGTGACTGTCTTACTACAAATGCTCTTCATAGGAGCATCAGTATGAAGCTGCCTTGAATTATGTACAAAAGAAAGGACAGTGCATTGTGCTGGGAGTGAGCGACAGCTGTGGCTGGCACCCACGGCAACATTTTAGCTGCTCCTAAAGACTTTACTCTCAATTTTCTTAGTGTTTGAATGTTCATTATTGTGGTTAGAGATGCTATAAAAAAAAAGCAGAGGCAGGTGGATCTCTGTGAGTTCAAGGCCAGCCTGGTCTACATAGTGAGCTCCAGGCCAGGCCAGCTGGGACTAAAGGGAGACCCTATCTCAAAAAGATATATATATGTCTTATTATATTATTATATTTATATCTATATATATATATATATATATATTCTTTCTATTGACCCAGGCCGGGACTACCAGCAGTGGGCTCAGGTAAATCAAGATTAATCAACATGTCCTAAGATCATTGGTAGTTAATGCAGCAGTACCAGTGCTCAGCTTATGCAGTACGGACCTCAGGTGCCAAGAAGCCTAAAATGTTTGCATATAATGCTTTTCTGGAAAAACTCATCGATTGGCCAGAGAGGAATCCATGGTCAAAGATCTTTGCCTACAACATTAGACATCAGAGATCCTACTATGATTACACATGTGAGATCCCATCATGATTACACAAGTGAGATCCTAACATGATCACACATGTGGGATCCCATCATGATTACACAAGTGAGATCCCACCATGATCTCACATGTGAGATCCCACCATGATTACACAAGTGAGATCCTACCATGATCACACATGTGAGATGCATTTTTCTAGCCTAAAACAGAGCACACGGATCAGTACATAAAGCTTATATCAATTTTCAAATACTGACTCGATTCAACTCTAGAACCATTTTCCAAGTCTCTTGTCATGTCTGGATTTGGTATAAAGGATAGGAGGGAAGAAAAAACATCTCTAAGCATTTTCCATCTGTTGCATTTTCATTTTGAAACAACTGAGACTTTTCTGGAACAGGAGAGAGAGTATAAAACAGAAAAAGTCATTTGTATCAATCAATAGATGAGGTGGATAATTGAAGTAATGTTATAGAATACCAAGCAGATGATTTAGCCAACATGTAAGTAAGTCTACAGTTTGATCCGGTCAACTTGAGGAATACCAGAAGTACACAGAACAACAGTGTGTTTAATCCTAGAGCCTTTACCATTAGGTTGAAGTCATTTATTCTCCAGTTATTTAACCCCTCCCCTATGTTCTGAAGAATAATGGAATCAGAGAGAAGGGACTAAGGGGATCATACGGTACTTGCTTACACAGATAATGTCAGCAGACTTTTCACATTCTAATGTGGCATATTGTCATAAATGGCTGCCTCCTCTAGATAGGCATAACTCTATAAATTGAGGGTTTGATCAGAAGAGCTTTAGAGTGAATCTGGAGATGTGACTATTAGTATATCTAGATATTAGAATATACATGGAGCCTGAGTTTCAGATCTACTGATCATAGGTTCTAGTGGAGTCTGGGCGATTATGTCTGAAAGTAGACCCTTAGAGAATTCGTAATACGACTGGCCAGGAAAGCATCTATGGAATCCAGTCCCTTGCTTTTTCAGTAGTGGAACTGAAGTGGCTTGTGGAAAATGTATCATAGTTCTCATCTCTCTCTGACATAAAATAATAAACTCCCACAGTGGTCATGAAGAGATCACCTAGAATGTGATCTCTTTGACATTGTCTACTCTTCCCTAAATATCACTTGCGTGCCCTCCAACACTCCCAGTACACAGAGCACACACCTAGACCAGAAGCTGTGAAGTTTCTCTGTTTATTTCCTGGTTTGCTTCTTTCCCCAATTCACATGAATCATATTCCCATTCCATCCCAACAGAGCAGTTGTCCTTGACTCCACCTGTGTTTTCTTCTTGGTGTTTGCCACCACCTAACATTTTGTGTAGGCATGTGCTTGTCTGTGGTCCCTTGATTCCTAGTCTATTCTTTTGTAAGCTTTCTATGGGAACTGAAAAGCCATATTTATTCATATCATTGTCTCCAACACCTACCTTTGGCACATAGAGAATTCCTAGTAAATATTTATAAGTGAATGAATCAATAGTTCTTCTAAATATGATCTCCTGGTCTGACAAATGGATATAATCATGGAACATGGGGTAATGTGAAGAACTTTGGAATTAGATAGTCCTGGTTTGAACACTTTCAGGTAAGTCACTAATTCCTTGTGAGTGTCAATTTCCTGCGTGTCAAGTGGAGAATCAACAGTGGAGGAGCACTTCGAGAATTACACGGAGCAATCCAATAAGAGTTCCTTAGGGAAACCAGGCTAAAGTGGGCCTTAGGTTCAGCTTTTCCCTCTTGGAATCCCAAGGGGCAATGGGGTTGATTGGACTCCCCATTTGGGCTGTAGAGGAGCAGAGCTGTAAGTATCCTTTAGTTTCTTAATCTTTAAGGAGTGGGATATTGTGTAACACCCAGTGGTGTCCTTGTGAACCACATTTCATTAACAGATTGTGAAACAGAGCAACAAGTTGCCTCCTTTGGCCAGCTGGCATCAAGAACTTGTGCTCAGCGTGGTGTGCCTGGAGGAGAGAGGGAATCCCTGGCTGTTTTGCAGAGTCTCCTTCAGAGCTTTGCCCTCATGGGACTGGCTGTATGAACAGGCAAATCAACCCCACTGGCCAACTAAGACAAATCACCAAACAGTCCCCTGGGGCTGAGCAGAACAACCATACCCTAAGTCCAGTGGCTCCAAATTTTGAGTCAAGATTTGAATTTTGTAGAGAAAAGGATGGTAAGAAAAAAAACAGTATTGACAACCAAATTGAAAGTCTGGATTCTAGGTAACCAGATACAGCCTTTCATAGTTGAGCCACAAACGCATTCAGTCCTATGAGGTTTTTTTTTTTTAATTAGCATAATTTTCTTTTTTTTAATTTAATTTTTATTGATGCTTTGTGCATTTCATACATCATTTTCCAATTCAGATCAGGCATATTTCCCTTTCCCTTCCCCCCCACCCCCTCCCCATCCCAGATCATGTATTCTGCCGTAACTGTCTTGCATCTTTCTCTGTTTTTTTTTTTTTT
>VZQC01009036.1:2803903-2912050 GCA_009823505.1 Rhizomys pruinosus | reverse complement strand
TTTTTTTTTTCATTTTTAGCTATAAGTGATAATCCATGAGTACAAGCATCCTTCATGCAAAACCTATCTGCAGGCTGTTGTGCCCAAACACCTACAGCCCCACCATCCAGTGGGGGGTGACAGGTTGTTTGTTCAATCAAGTTGATCAAATGAGTGTCCAGACTACATCGCTGTAGTTTCACCATTCACCCCAATCGCAGCCTTTACATTCTACCACGCCCCCTCTTCCGCAGATTGTTCCCTAGGCTTAGAAAAGGGGCACAGGTGGATGAGAAGTAAAACAGTCCCCTCTCAGTCCTATGAGTTTTTTAATAGGAAGACTGCCCTCATTTCCAGATAAGGGAACAAGACTTGGCAAAGTGAATTATCTGACAGTATTGTGACTTTGTTTTCCATATACACTTGTAAGACCTTACCCTAAGACTGGATTTTGTGATTTTCTAATTTTTCAAGCTCAAAAAATCAATGTCTCATATTGAGTATTTTCATTCTGATTTCTAAAACATAGCAGTAGCAGCAATAAAAATAATATCCAGTTGAGGAATGACATTGAAATTAAATAAGCACTACACAGTGAAGTCCTGTCTGAGGACTTGTCTGTAGTATGTGTTCAATAAACAATTCTGATCACTGTTGTTAAGAAAATCACATCACCAATGGCAGAGCCAGAGTTGTAGCTCTAGCCAAACTGACTGGAGTATCAAACAGCTTCTCGGCCACAGTACTGCATTGCCACAGCATGGACATTCACATTTGATGGACTTATGGTCTTAAAGAGTTTGAGCAGCACAGTTTCCAGATATAAGAATCAAGAATGCCATTAGGAGTGTTGACTAGCCCATTCTGAGCAGCCTACAGCAAAGGAAGTCTGGAATCTTCCCTGGAAACCCATCCCCTTGTCACCTCCCTTCTCTGCAGGATGCTGAAACCTGCTGGCCTCCACGGACTCCATCCTCCCATACAATTGGTTCCCCTCACAATTAGTTTCTGGCAGCACCATCAAAGTCATCTCCCTCCAAGGATGTGGAACAGGATGAAAAACAAATTTTGTATTGTGAACTCAGAGTGTGATCAAGGCAGGCACTGAAAAGAGAAAGGTTATGTTGTGGGAATCTGGGGTCAACAATGGAAGACAGCCTGCCGCCTACCTCCCCAGGGTGATTTGTGAAGCTGTGCATATGCCCTCTTGTGCCCCCAAACTATACCCACGACAGAGTATTGTCTAAGGAATGAAATCTCTGAGCAATTTACCTAAAAGTAGAATCGTTTTCTCCCAGTCAGAGCAGAGAAGTGCACTGGCTTTTTATAAACAGAAAGTATCTGATTTAGTTCATAAAAACCATTAGAGCAAATGCATCTTCCCCTCCTCTCCTGACATGGAAGGAGCCAAAAGACACAGCATCCATTGCTCTTGCAATGAATACTTGGCTTCAAAGCAGAAAGTGACCACTGTTAGGGAGGTGAAGACATAGCCTCTGTAAAGCTTTGAAGCTGAAGGAGAAGATGTAAATTAACTGCAGACAAGCAAAGTTTGAAAATAAAATCGTTCAAGGAAAAGCAAAACTCTTCTTCAATGGGTGTGAAAGTAAACGAAGTCAGCCAAGGGAAGGAGGGGGCGAACAGGACTGCATGATGTAACCACACTCTGCAAAAAGCAGAGTGCAGGAGAAGCATAAGGAAAATACATGGAAGCTGTAAATTGTCTATTTTATCTGAGGACTTTGAAGAATCAAACTGAGAGCAATGTCAATTTTCTCAGTATTCAGCTCATTGTAAACCATCATGGGAGACAGGAAGCATGCTTGTATTTGCTGTTTCTGTAACAGTGTTGTCTGGTTGATGACAGGGCCATGGGGTTCTATAATTGTGTGCAGGGCTACATGCCAAGTGTCATTCTGAGTTCTTTGTAATTGTCTTTCTTCCCTTATGTCTCTTACTTGTTTACATATTTGTTTATTCATTCATTCAGCAAAATGAGTGTGCTTGCAGTCTTCCAAGCTTCTTAGATGTTGGGTAAATGAAGATGAAGATGGCCTGGCTCTACCCTTACGTAACCAAAGTCCTCTGTAAAAACACATTCAACTTAGCAATGGGAAGACAGCATAGTTTCTCTTAGGAGGGAAGAAAAGGCAAATCATCTGTACTGTTTGCAGTAAGATATCCTAAAATGTGCATCAACATGGAACTTCAGAATATGAATGCATTTGGATGTATAGTCAGAACTTCATTGAGCTGGGCGTGGTGGTGCACGCCTTTAATCCTAGCACTTGGGAGGCAGAGGCAGGTGGATCTTTGTGAGTTCAAGACCAGCCTGGTCTACAGAGTGAGTTCCAGGACAGCTGGGACAACAGGGAGACCCTGTCTCGAAAAGACCAAAAAAAAAAAAAAAAAGAACTTCATAATATGGATGTGTTTGGATATAGGCTTTTTGTGGATTTAATTAGTTAAGAAAGGCTATCATCAAGAAAACAAGTGATATCAAATATTGGCAGGGGTCTGAGAAAAGATGAATCTTTATTCACTGTCGGTGGAAGTATAAACTAAGTACAGCCACTATGGAAGTCACTGTAGAGGTTTCTCCAGAAACTAGAGATAGAACTGCCATATGAAGTAGATTTACAGCTCCTGGGCATTTACCCAAAGATGCTGCATCCTCTCTCAAAGATACTGCACATGCATGTTTATTATTGCTCAATTCAAAATTAAAAGGAAACAGAATCAGCTTAGATGCCATTAACAGATAAATGGACAATAAATATGAAAATAAAATTCTGAAATTTGCAGCAAAATAAGTGAAACTAGAAAATATTGTATTAACTGAGATAACCTGGACTGAAAAAAAAATAACTATTGTACATTCTTCCTCATATGTGGATCCTAGCTTCTAATTTTTATACAGGTATATTTGTGAAGAAACGAGCGAAGGCAGAGATAAGGAAACTAGAGAGACTATGAGAGCTCACAGGAGGGCTCCAAGGAGAGTGTGTAGAGCAGGTAATAGAGCATATGTGGTATGGAAGGGGACGGGGAATTGGGTGGTGTGGAATGGTACAAGTGATTAGAGGCGCAGGGAACTGTGCAGAAGAGTGGGATGGAGATCACCTGATGCCAAGTATGTATGAAAATGCCAGAAAGAAACCAGTTACTCTACATGCTAATGAAAGCAAATGACATCATAGTTGATTAAGATAAAAGCTGTAACCTTCTTATGAGGAGCCTTTATTTATTTTTGTATGTGTATGAATGTACAGTCTGCATGTAGGTTTGTGCACCCGTGTCACACAAAATGCAATGCCGAGGAGGTCAGAAGAGGGCGTCGGATTCCCCTGGAACTGGGGTTAAAGACAGTTCTCAGCCACCATGTGGGTGCTGGGGATCGAACCTGGGTCCTCTGTAAGAGCATTTGGCACTCTTAACCGCTAGGCCATCTCTCCAGCCCCCAAGGAGTCTTTGTAAAAAGAAGAGGACACAAGGACATGTACAGAAAATAAATCCATGTAAAGATGGAGGCAGACTGAAAAGATACAACTACAACAAAAGGATTCTAACAAATTCCAGGAGCTACCACGGGGTAGGAAAAGCCTGGGACAGTTTTGTTTTTTGAGATTTTAGGAAAAAAACCAATGCCTTTATTTCAGGCTTCTACTCTCCATAACTGAGAGAAAATAAATTTCTTTTGTGTTAAGCCTCTCGATTTATGGTATCTTGTTATGGAAAATCGGGGAAACTAATATCCTGGAAAAAAAAACACATTAAAACTTCAATGGTAAGAAATAAGATGCCCTAAGATGACTTTTGTTAATGTTGTTAGTTCCGGAATTATCTTTGACTGTCAATCAAGACACAGCCCTCGGTTGTCAAGAAGTGACCTCCATCCAAACTAGTAGCTCAGTCTCCTCCCACAGTTTGTTTACTTCTGCTACTGGCACCCCCCCCCAAAAGGAATTTGCTTTCTTAATTCTAGAAGCTTCCTACAACTTGTGGTTCCTAAAACCCAGTTCTCTGACTTCTTCTTGTGCCTGAGTTAACCCAAAGTGGCAGTCAAGGCTTGAAAATAAGAACTATTTTTAACATATATTAACAATTCTTTGAGGACATCCTGTATGCATCCAATGTATTTTGATCATATTCATCCTGATTAAACCTCCCAGATCCTCTCCTCCCACTGCCTCACACGCACCACCCATCTATTCTTTCTTTGTATAATTCACCGAATCAAGTTTTCACTGACCATATGCTTCTGGGTATGAGGTCATTCAAGGGAGCATGGTTATCCAACCAGGGGCCACACTTTAAAGAAAGCAGATTCCCTCCCATAAAAGCCACCATGTGACTAGCTCTTCAACTAGGGATGGGAGATCCTAGAACCTTCCCTCTATCCAAACTAGATTTGATTGGATTGATCTTATGCAGGTCTCGTGTGGGCAGCCCAAGTTTTGTGCATTCATGAGGGTAGAGTCCTGTCATGTCCAGAAGCCATTGATCCCTCTTCATCTTCCCCAACTTCTGTCTCTTACAGTCATTCTGTCTTAGGTGGCCCCTGAGCCTTAGGAGAAGTGGGTATGACACAGATGTCTCATTGGAGGCTGAGCACTGCACAGACTTTTTTTGTACTTTGGACACTTTTGAGCAGCTGCAGTAACTGCCATCTATTGTACACAGAAGCTTCTGTGACAAGGTCTAAGAGCTTCACCAATGGAGGGGCATAGAGATATGAATTTAGGGGGAAATTTGATACTATACCTATCCACAACCATGAAGTCTAACATTTGCAATTCCAAGGACCTGAAGAGAGGAGGAAGGGGAAAAATAGCATTGTCGTATCTCCTGATTTCACATCCTCTGGGGGCAAATCCTACTGGTGGGGCGGTGCATCCAGAAAGTTCTTGCTCTTTGCTTCATGATAGTCTTCTCTTTTTAGTTCTTTGTTTCTGTTCTTTATTTATTCTACTGGTATAAAACTCATGCAACATGTGAGACTATTTATGATAGTAATGGGAATTCCATGATATATTCTTATGAACAATGCACTTGGATTCATACTAGTCCTTCCATATGGAATCACCTCCTCCTTAAGAAACTTCAGATATCAAACACAATCCATCATCAGACTCTAAAACTACAGTGAAAATCAATGTAAGAATTGACAATCACTGCACTTTTGCTAAAATGGTTCCCTCATCCCTTGTATGCAACCAGCATATGAACCAATCTCTTAACTTTCTGGATGCACAGCCTCATCAGTCATATTTGCCCCCAGATGACTGTGGAATCAGGAGATATCAAAATGTGGGCTTTTCCCCTTTATCTCTCTTCACATCCTAACCCTTCAAATGTCCTTCCAGCTGCCTCCTCAGAACCTGTTATTCTTACCCTCATCCTGACAACTGAGAACAACAAATAGATAAATGAGAACAGATGTATATTCAACACCCTTCCTCATTAGCATTTTGGTGGCTCAAATAACTCTACCCCCAACTCTAAACCTAGAAAAGCCTCATTTTCATCCAGTGTAGTATTATTATTGATTCAATCCAATCTTGAATTATATTTTGCCCTCTGAAGTTCACATGTCCATTTTTCTTCTTTTGAGATACATTTGTCAAATGAGGAAAAAATACCCCTAATTATTCCATGAAAATTGATGTGTGTTGGGGGCTGGAGAGATGGCCTAGCGGTTAAGAGCTCCGACCGCTCTTACAGAGGACCCGGGTTCGATCCCCAGCACCCACATGGCGGCCGAGAACCATCTCAAACTCCAATTCCAGGAGAACTCCAGTTCCAGGGGAATCCGACACCCTCTTCTGACCTCCGCAGCATTGCACGACACAGGTGCACAAACCTGCATGCAGACAATACATTCATACACATAAGAAATAAATTTTAAAAAATTGATGTGTGCTTTAAACATGCATAAACCTTTTGTTTGAATAACTCTAGGTCCTGCAAGAAACTCTAAGACAGACTTTCACTTGAGAGACTTCAGGATACATTTTGAGGCCATTCTTCCAGCTGTATGGCAAGCCATTCAAACCCGCTTCCTCTTTGAATTAGTTGATATTGTTTCCCTTATGCGAAAAACTGACTTCTCCTGGACACAGGAGATTGATTTCCTATTTGATATCTTTATTTCCATCCCAGTGTAACTGAGTTATATTCATGTTTGCTTAGATCAAGCTATTAAGCAGTCTCTTAGGGTGATGGCAAGATGTCTCAGCAGGTGAAGGGACAATACTGATGACTTGAGTTCCATTTGTAGCCCACATGGTAGAAGGAAAGGACTAAATCACATGACATATGGAAGGGACCAAGTCCCAAAAGTTGTCTTCTGGTCATCACACATGCACTATGGCATGCTTACTCTAACCACAATAAATAAGGAAATATAATAACATAGCCACTTAGCTTGTTAGAGTATGTAATTTTATTTCTTTTTTAGCTTTTTTTAATAATTTTTTAAATTTTTTATTTATTTTCATATGTGTTTGAATGTACTGTCTGCACGTAGGTTGGTACACCCGTGTCGTGCAATGCCGCAGAGGTCAGAAGAGGGTGTCAGATTCCCCCGAACTGGAGTTAAAGATGGTTTTCAGCTGCCATGTGGATGCTGGGGATCAAACCCGGGTCCTCTGCAAGAGCAGTCGGCACTCTTAACAGCTAGGCTATCTCTCCAGCCCCAAGTAATTTTAAATATAGTATGAGATTTACCTCATTTTCACTTTGAAAATTTTATAAATAAGTCATCTGCAATATCAGAGTATCGGTGCATCAGCTGAGTTGGATGTGCCTTCTGTGCCCTCCCAGGGCTACAGCATACCCTATACTACCTCTGGTCTATCTAGCAGTTACCATACAATGCTGCGACAAGAATAATGAAACAATTGCATCATTTCAACTGAGCTACATTTGAGAGGAGGGCCGGGATAAATAATTACCCTAGACCAATTGGAACAAACTGAGACAAAATAGATCACAGTAATTTTTAACCATCAGCTCACTCATTTGTCTCTTACTCTAGACAATATGTCCCTTGTCATATTTAGCTGATCTGCTCTATCTCCAACACCTGACATAGTATCTGTCACAGGAAAGGATCTCAACTTCAGTTATGCCTTGTATGCAAAGCATAATAAAATCTTACTCAGTCCCACTGTCTTCTACTGCAATCACTAGCATATAGCACATATTCGTTAATATTATATCCTGCCACAGTTACACAACCATTTCTTCTTGCCGATTATCTAAATGCAATTGCACCAGGCACATTCTTGAGCCCTTGCATTATCATTAGATAGAAGGATTACCTTCTATCTTTGCATTAGTTACGCTTTATTGTAATTACTGGCATACTAAAGATCTTGAGCCTGGAACCCATGAATTCTTCCAGGCTCCCTTTATTATATATTCGTTTGCCTTAGAACTATTATCGAGTATGGAAACAATATGTGTTATGTAGATAGATAGATGGATAGATCCTCTCCTACGTAGAGAGGATTCATGGATGGAAAAAAAAATGGCATGTCCAGATTGAAAATAAGAAAATTCCAACTCACTGTTTGGCTTGTTTGAGTCTAATTATTTGTATATTTGGTAACAACTAGATTGCCCAAAGTGACTCAGGGATTAATATAAAATTAGACTCAGTTTGTGTATTAAGAACAGGATCAAATATATCATAAAAGACTAACTCTAAAGGCACGATGTATTGAAAGGTGAACACAGGGAAGCTATTCATATAAAAGCCATCCAATCACAGTTGTTGCTGCTCAGTGTTTTTATCCAATTTAATGTAAGAACTAAAAGAGTGATTAAGAGCCAAGAAAATGGAATTCATGAGGAAAGGTTAGAGCAATTGGAATTTTTAGCTCACAGACAAAATTATATGTAGTCATTCAGTGAAACCTCATTATCCAATATCAGTTTATTCAAATGGGAGCATAATTTAAACTGACAGCCATGTTTCCACTGAACGAATGACCCACTGTTCCTTAACAAAGAAAAATAATAATAATCAGAACCATTTAACACAAATTATTTCTTATCTTTCTGACTTCTTATATTTTGTATTATGAACAATATATTATATATGAAATTTTCTGGGCCACATTCTTCAAGACAGTGGAGGCAGAAGTTATCAAATATGATCAAAAGGGGGGATACCTCAACCCTCTCTTACCTCAATTTCCTTTTTCTAAAATAAGGACATATGTTCATTCATTACACTGGTATTTTTTTCTAGGAAGTGCATCATGCTGGCTCTGTTCTATGTAAAAGGAATGTAGAAACTGTATGAGAGACAAGATATTTGCCTTATTGAGAGGTAGTAACTTCTTTCTTTGCCAACCTTAAAATTATCAGGAAATCTATGCAAATGTCACACATAACCCAGGTCAAGGCATCTCCAAAATGCACTCAGATTTTTTTAGAGTAGAAGGAAAAATGTAAACAATTATTTGAACATTTTACACACTTATTTTCCAGATGGGTACCTGTTCAAGAAAAAAAATGAGCTGGAAGCATTAGTACATGCTATCATCCCAGCACTTTGGAAGCTGAAGCAAGAGGACTGTAAGTTTAAGGCCAACTGGAACGACTTAGCAAGACTGTCCTTCAAAAAGGCATAGAGATAGACATTTACTTGTAAATGAATGGAAAATTCAAGAACTAAAAATCTCTAAAATCTGGCTGGGCGTGGTGGCACACGCCTTTAATCCCAACACTTGGGAGGCAGAGGCAGGTGGATCTCTGTGAGTTGAAGGCCAGCCTGATCTACAGAGCAAGCTCCAGGTCAGCTGAGACTAAAAGGGAGACCCTGTCTCAAAAATACAAAAGGAAAAAAAAAAGATCTCTAAAATCTTAATGCTGGGAAATTTATAATTTAGCTGAGACACACACACAGTTTGCTGATAGCAGCAAGCTAGCAAGTTCATAACAAACTCAAGATCATAATTCTAATCTCCTAGGTACTGTATCTTTTACCTAATGCTCTTGTCCTATACCTGCATTACATCTATTGCTAATAGTGATTAGTATATAGTTGCTACTAATAAAACCAACTATAATGGCTTAAACATAGAAAGGTTTCAGCATCTACATGCAATCCATCAGTAAGCAGCTCTTAGTCACTACAGTATTTTCCCAGTCCCATTGGGGACCCTGTCATTCTGGTTTGTCCTTTTGCTATTCAGCTGTAGTCTTCCAGGTTGCAAGACTTCTAGAACCCCACTTATGACATAATCTTTAATTAACCTATTGCTAGTCGATATATATTCAATTTTGTTACTAAGTAGAAGAAAATAAATATCAGGTGTCCAAATTATAATGTGTACTATTATCAAGAGACCATGTTCTGGCAGGTCTTCATTCATAAAACCCATAAGCAGGGCTGTAGTCTCCTTTGTCCTGGACTGGCTATCCAAGGATATTTGTATAGCAAACACCTTTGGAATCTGGAGATAGTATTTCTTTTCTGGGCAGAGGAAAGTTATTTACTGTCTGGCATAAGGGAGTTCATTTCTCGCTCTAGGGCAACCGGTAAACTGCTCATCTCCCATTACCAAAGATTCAATATTCCTAACTTCAGGATGCATTTCCTGTAACACTACCCACCTGTGTCACACTCTAGGAATTGAGGTTACCGGAATCGTCTTGTAAAAATGAAGTTACACTGGTCAGTGAGCACAACATGAACAATCACCAGTTGTTTTCATCACTACTTAGAAGCCCTTTGTCTTCTGCCACTATCTGTGAACTGGGGCAGGCTTTCATGTGAGCTCTCCAGCATAGTGGAATCTCAGATGTTTTGGAGTTCTTTGCAATCGTGCGTAACTTGCCTTGTATTACAATGTCGAAGCTATTGAGCTCCAAGCCATCTAGAGTTGAGAATGTCACCAATATCTACTTGAATGAGGTGTTGCTTGAGACTGGGTCTTATTACTTATTTCTTTTTTTCCCCATAGCTCCATTCAACAAGTATTTATTGAATATTTGCTGTGGTATTCCTATAGGTATTCCTCTACGTGCTGGAAATGCAAAATAAATACAGTGTGCACATTGAAAATTCCAGAGTAATGAGACCAACAGATATTTTTAAAGATTTTATTTATTTTGCGTGCATAAATATTTTGACTACATGTCTATAAGTGTACTATGTGTGTGCCTAGTGCCTGCAGAGGCCAGGAGATCGTGTTGGATCCCCTGGAGTTAAGGATGGGTGTTAGCTATGCAGATGCTGGGAAATGAACTCGGTTCCTCTGGAAGAGCAGTAAGTGCTCTTAACCACTGAGCAATCTCTCAAGCCTTAGATAGGTTAACTTTCATTGTTTTAACCTGAGAGAAGCAGTTTGAAAGGAGGAAAGGATTACTTTGGCTTTCAGCTTCAGTCCATGGCCCCTACTTCTTTATTTGGGGCCTGAGGTAAAAAGCAAAACATCAAGCCAGCTATCACATACTGAGTTCATATCATGGAAGGTGGGAAGCAGAGAGACTGGAAGGGACCAGAAACAAGGTATCTCCAATGGGTCTTCTCCAGTGACCTCCATAGAGAGCTGAAGATTCGCCAACTAAAGTTGGAAGCATTTCCTGAAATGCCACACCACTGGGGACGAAGCTGCCACGCTGGAGCCCAGGGGAAAGTTTACATTTGAATCATAATAGCCAGCATTCACATTGCCACATTGTAAATGAAATGAAAGGGAGATAGGCACAGCCTGGTCTTAAGGTTGTGGTGCCTAAGTATCAAGCTGTAACTCTTGAGTCTTGTAGGAGATAAGCATTTGGAGGAAAGAGGGCAGATTCTGAGCAGCAAGCTGAGCAGAGTAAAGCATGGAGAAAGGGAAAGAGCCCTGCCCGAGTCACCAGGGTGTCTCCCTAAGGAAGCTCTGGCAGTAGATGGACACTTACAAAATGGTTCCACAATTTTGAATGAAACTTAACCAATGTAGCAGTTGAGGGGTGCTACCAGGAGCACAGGCCTGAGTCCCAGCATGCCTTTAACCAGTTCAAGACTTAGTTTCTTTTTCTCATTCATTTGTAAATTGAAAAAAGAAAAACGACACCAAATCCTTAATAATTCTTTTAGAATATGAAGTTTATGACTCTGTGGGTGTCAGGAAAAATATTTGTGCCAGGATAATATTTGACCTACCATCTGTTGCTAGAGAGGGCAGTGTGCTTTTGGTTTGGAGGCTATATTTACCTGGAATGGTCTAAGTACAGTGATCATAAAGCAGCAATCATATGTGTTCATTTGTAGGAATACAATAAACCTGGTCATTGCACTACTAGAACAGCTAACTCTGAAACCTTTCCAAATATCCATCAGCCAACAATACTGTGCTTCAGAAAAGCCTTATGATCTGTGACTTCACACTGTTGAATTATGTGTGGTCAAGGCGGTAGTCAGAGTGAGGCAGCCAAGAGGGCAGCGTAGTTAACTTCTAAGTGTTTGAATCTGTTCTTTTACTTCCTACCTGTGTTATCTTGGACAATTTACTTAATCTCTGTATTAGTTAGGGTCCACTAGAGGAACAGAAGGATGAATACACATTAAAAGGGGATCGATTGGTTTATGACACAGTCTAGGTAGTCCAACCATGGCCATCTTCACTTTAGAGAGGATAACTTGGCACCTGCTCAGCCTATGAGACTGAATGCTTCCGTAGACCCAGTCTGCTGCTGAAGGCCTATAGGTTTCCTGGAGAGCCACTGGTCTTTAGTCTACACTGGAAGGCTGAACGAGCTGCTTTCCCATGTCAGTGAAGAATGGCAGCATCAGTAAGATGCCAACAGGGTCGATGAACTTGCCAGCATGATGTGAAGGCAAGCAGGCAAAAAGCAAAAGCTCTTCTTTCTTGGACTTCTTTTTCTCTGGCCTGTCAGCAGAAGGTCCCATCCACATTTAGGGTGGGTCTTCCCACTTCAGTTGAACTATTCAAGAAAGTCCCCAACAGCTTGCCTGTTAGTTGATTCCAGATCCAGTCAAGTTGACAACCAAGACTGACCATCATAGCTTCTTTGCATTAGTTGTTGTTTCTATGAAACTGTAGTAATGCTAATACTGCTCAGCAGGAACTAAATGAGTTGCAACATGTCAAAGGACTTAATATCCATGTCTTGTATATGGCCAGCAGTTTTAAGAGTTGGTGATGACGCCAGGAATGACAGCAGTAAATTAGACAGGGAATGCAGCCAGAGGCACTGGACCAATGCTACTGCATTCAATTTTGTGTGAAATGTCGATCAGGAGAGTAATTGTGTAATCACTGCACTGTGAGTACGGCGTGTGGGGGTGGACATCCATGTGGAGGTCAGAGGCCAACTCCAGGCACTGGATCTTATCTTCCACTTGCTTGAGGCAGGTTCTCTTCTTTGTGGCTTGCTGTTGAGTACTCCAGCTTCACTGGCCATGAGCTTCCATGGGTTCTACTGTTTCCCCTTCCATCTTGCTATAGGAGAGCTGTGATTATGGGTATGCCTTACCACATCCAGCTTTATGTGGGTTCCAAGGAGTGGAAGGCAGCTCTGCTCACCACTATACCACCAACACAACACAAGGGTTCTAAGGACTGGAACAGTGATCTTCATGCTTGAATAGCAAGCACTTTACCTACTAAACCATCTTCCCAACCCCTTTTATTTTTAAGACTTTCAAGAAAATAATCTTTTCTTTACTAAAGTATGAACAGTGCATCAATTATACAATTATTCTTCTGATAGACATTTCAAGTGAAATTCTTGCATCAACCTCTTGAGTGGATGATAGTGCAGAAGTATACAGTGTGCCTGGATTTACTTAAATAAGTAAAAAAACAAGTTGGTGAAAGAAAGTCCCAAAGGGTATTTTAATGAGCCAGGTCACTTGATCAACAGTCCACTGAGGACTCTTGTAACCTTCAGAGACATCAATTACACTCTCCAAAATGAGCTGCTTAAATGGGTGACCGCCTCTTCTCACTCCCCTTGCTCAAGCCTCCTTTACCCCCTAACCCACTGCTATTTGGCTTTGGGCCCCATAGCTCCTTAAAAGCTGTTCTTCCAGGGTCTCTAGTGACCCACTAACTGGCACAAACAAGTGACCCTTCTCACTTCTTATCTTACTCCCTGCTGCTCAGATGACATTTAACTCTGTAACATTATTCCTTCCCTGTCTTAACAAAATGTCTTCTCCTGGCTTAATTTCAACCTTTAGAAAACTTCTCTAAAAAGGTCCAAGCACTTTTCATTTCTTCACCTTTAAATGTTGCTGTGTCATGAGTTCCTATCCTCCACTTCCTGTCTTCTCACTCCACAGAATAAATTCTTCACTGGAGATTGAAGTATCTTAATCGGCTGAGCATGGTGGCGCACGCCTTTAATCCTAGCACTTGGGAGGCAGAGGCAGGCGGATTTCTGTGAGTTCAAGGCCAGCCTGGTCTACAGAGTGAGTTTCAAGACAGCCAGAGCTACAGGGAGACCCTGTCTCAAAAACAAAACAAAACAAAACAAAACAAAAAGTATCTTAATCATCACTCAATAACGATGGCCTTTCTATCTCTGTATCCAGCCCAGATATCCTGTGAGGCTTGCAATGTCTACCATGGTGACTGGTGTCACTATCTACAATGGGTTTCATGTCATAAACTTATCTCTTCTATGGTTACTAGATCCCAGCAGTCCCATATGTGTTTGCATGACTCTCATATCCATAACTCTCAGCATCCTTTTCTCCTCTGTGTATCTGCCTTAATTTAGGTCCCCCATTATCTCATACACTGAAAGTAGGTCTTCTTCCCTAGACTCTTCTCTATTACATGGTAATCTCTCCAACTCACTAGAATGGATCATCAGAACAAAACTCCCACAAGGCAGTCTGATTAATGTTAATGTACTATCTGTTGGTTAGGTCACTGCTCTAATTAAAACCTTTGGTAGGTTTTACTCATTCAAGAGGACAATAGAAGTCCAAACTCTTTGGTGTGGCAAAGAGCCCTTCATTAGCCTTTCATCTACTTCCATCATTTTCAGTCCATATACCAGCTTATGCCCCAGTCATGAACAACCTGTTTCCAGCCTGGTATGGGCCCTGCTAGTATAGACAACATTACTACCAGATAGACTGACCCTATTGACTCTTTTTTTTTTGGTCTTTTTGAGACAGGGTCTCCCTGTAGTTTCAGCTGTCCTGGAGCTCTCTATGTAGACCAGGTTGGTCTTGAACTCACAAAGACCCATTCAATAGGGCCTTCAAGCTCAACCTAGGGCTTTCTTTTATCTTTCAAATTCTAGCTTCACTTTAAAAATTAACTTGATAGTAAAAATTAACTTGATAATAAGACTGCTTGGTTACTCTTTTGCCTTGTGTTTCCTTCCATCTTGAAGAACTATCAGATCGCATGTAGCATGCTCTACTTACCCATTTATAAGCCTGAATCTATGCATAAGAAAAATATTATTTATCTTCATATGCCTGGTGTGATGGATAATCCTGGGTGTCAAGTTGACTGGACTAAGGAACAAAAATAAATAAGAGAAAAAGTATCTTCGGATTGGACCACCTCAACCTGGATGGCCCACCCCAAATGTGGGCGTTACCTTCTGCCGGCAGGCAGTATTAAAGGCCATGGCAGAGGGAGCTGGTCCCTTTTTTCCTGCGACTTGCCTCTCTCTCACTGGTGAGTTTGTCTTGCTGCTGTGATCAACCCTACGGATCCCAGCGTGTACTGAGACCGGCAGATCTCCTGGAATCCATCGGGCCTTCAGCACCAGATTGGGACTACTGAGACACCTGAGGTAAAGCACAGATCAGGCACACAGCAGACATACAGTAAAAGTATTTTACGTGGTTAAAAAAAAAAAAGCTGGGGGCTGGAGAGATGGCCTAGCGGTTAAGAGTGCCGACCGCTCTTACAGAGAACCCGGGTTCGATCCCCAGCACCCACATGGCCGCCGAGAGCTGTCTGAGACTCCAATTCCAGGAGAACTCCAGTTCCAGGGGAATCCGAAACCCTCTTCTGACCTCCGCGGCGTTGCACGACACGGGTGCACAAACCTGCATGCAGACAGTACATTAATACACATACAGAAATAAATAAAAAAATTAAAAATTAAAAAAAAAAAAAGCTGTGGGCTGGAGAGATGGCCTAGCGGTTAAGAGTGCTGTCTGCTCTTGCAGAGGACCCGGGTTCGATCCCCAGCACCCACATGGTGGCTGAGAACCATCTGTAACTCCAATTCCAGGAGAACTCCAGTTCCAGGGGAATCTGATACCCTCTCCTGACCTCCGAGGCATTGCACAGTACAGGTGCACAAACCTACATGCAGACAGTACATTCATACACATAAAAAATAAATTTAAAAAATTTAAAAATATAAAAAAAAAGCTGAACAAATGAGTGATATCGACAAAAAAGCAGTTGTTGAAGTGGAACAGAAAAGGAGGACAATTACCTTCATTATAGTTTGCCTCAATAACCCCTGGAATGTTCTTAAGCAATATGCACCCTCCTGGGCTCTAGGATGAGAAATCAAGGTCACTAGTGACTTGGCAACAAGATGTACAAGAGCAGTGTCCTTCACCTCCCAGGCACTCCACAGAGAGGCCCGTGGGGACTAGGGCTGCTGCAGCAGCTTGCCTTGAACAACAAACATAAAGAACACACTGTGACCATTGGGAAACTTTCTAGTGAGAGGCATGTGGTCTCCTTGGACTGAGGCTATTGTTGAAGCAGGAGAAAGGGCACTGGGCAGGGGAAGGGCCAGAGGGTGGGGGCAGAGATGGTTCCAACACAGCAATGCCGGGTCCCTGGGAAGCTTTCTGAACCTCTTTATAGCTACTTCATTGATTTAAAATGACCCCCCCCAAAGAGAATATAAAATTCCCAGAACAGGGTAAGTGCTCAGCAAATGTAAAGCATTTTTCACAGCAAAGGAAGTATCCAGAAATCCATTTTCTCTGAACATCTTTGATCCTCTTAAGAAAGGAAACTGGCATTTCTCCTGGACTTGCATGAAGTCCGTATATATATATATATAGCACATATAGCAATTTCTTCTTAATTTTAAACCATTGTCCAATTGAAAAAAAGCTATTTCACTGCCTTTATTGTGAGAATGTAAGGATCAAATCTGAAAAAAGACAAAATACATTTGCAAGAATCGTTCAGAACAAGGGTAACACCATTGCATATGAGGAGCCTGAACAAAACCCTTTACACTCCAGAGGAATAAGCACTGTTCTTATTTATTAAAAATAATCTATGGGGTCTATGTGCTTTATATGAATTTATTTGATTACTTGCTGATATCTTATTGACCTTGCTTTATGCTAAGAGATGCACAGAACCTTAATATAATTTACCAACAGAATTCAACCAAGACCTACCTCATCTGTGAACACTTCTGCCAACCAAAGCTGTGACTAAAATAGTGTGTAAAGGATGACTCTTTTCCTTCCCTTGCAATAAGCAATAAGATTCCTTTGACCTAGATTATCATAAGGATTAATTTTACTAGCATATATTAATTATACAAAACAATAGATTTTCATTAGGATGAAAAATTATTTTAAGTAACTAAGCATAGACTGTGGAATGAAAATCATCAGGTTACTATAGAGTAGTTGCCAACAAACCTACATAGAGAACAACCCACATCAAGGATGCACTATAGCTCTGCGTTGATGTCAGAGTCCTCTGTAAAAAAGGAACCAACTCATTACCATGAGTTGGATGTCATGGAAGAAATGGCTGTCTCTATTTAGAATCAGTCTTCCCACTCTCTTCCTGATGCCCTGTAATGTCTAATTCATCTTCCACACAGTCCAGCACTTTCACATTGTCAACTTTCATGTTGATGCTCACATGCAGAGGCTCTATCCCACCTGCAATGAACTCAGTCTTTCTGTGGTCACTTATGTCAGAGTTTTTGTTTGTCCTTTGTTAACTTTATTAAATCTTAACCAGCTCCAGGTGTCTCTACTCTGGTACTCCACAGGTAACTTAAATTTCTCAAGTCTAAATTCAAGCTCACTTTCATTGTCTCAATATGGATTTTTGTTCTGTGTTTTAAAATATGTATTAAAATCTCATGGCCAGGGTAACACAGACTCTGATGTCGAACTTTTTGACTTTAAGTTCTGTCTCAAAGAGGCATTTGTTGTGAGACAGAGAGTAAATCATTGACATATCTGTACTTCCTTTTCTTCCTCTGATGGTGATATTCCTTAAGCAACAGAGTTTATGATGATTAATGAACTATCTCATGTGAAACACTTGCAACGCTCCTAGGAACACAGAATTTATTATATATACAAGTGGCCACCCACCAAGCTGGAAGCCACTCCTACATTCCCACATCCAATCAATCATTTGCTTATTAAAGCTGAAAAGCATAGGTAAACGTGTCTCCACGTACATGACCTTTACTTAAGCTCCATTATCCTTAATCTGAATAGTGTAACAGGTTCCTACAGGGCTCATTCATTTGTTCATCCATCATGTAATAGATACATATTTCTTCTTTAATGTGGACTTGACAATTGGAAGAAAGAATGAATCAGAGAGGCATGCATACTCTTCTCTTTTTTTTTTTTTTTTTATCTTGCCTTGACTATCTCGAGCCATCTGTTATTATTGTCTTTTGGTCCTTGTTGCCTTCATGTCAAAGTCAACGCTTCTGATATCCCATTACCCAATTTTGATGTGCCAGTTCATACTGTCTCTTCCATGATGCTTGGTAAACCTCAGCTGCAGGCTGTTGATGTTTTGCTTTTCACAAACAGTGCTATGTGCCCTCTTTCCTCTGGGCTTTTGTTCTTCCTACCTCAACTGACTCTCCTACACACCCACTTTCTCTACAGCTTTTCACACAGCTAATTCTTACTACAGGTTTGGCCTTTCTTAATCTTCAGATCCAGACATAAAACTGAGCAGCACCATAAATTCTGATTTATTCATTGGCCCTGCACAGAGAAGAGTGTATATTCCTTAAAAGAAACAATAGTTAACTCACAAATCAATCCTGAAGCTTTAGTAGTTTAAGACAGCTAGACATATATACATATGTGTATATAAAACATACCAATTATACATATTTTCATGCGAATGATATATCTGTATCATATGCCATATAAATTTTTGTGATAGAAATATGTATGGTATTTGAACATTTTATACAAAATTATGTATTATGTACAATTAATAGCTTATATTACCCATGTTAACAATTCTTTGCAGACAGTTATCACCAGGTATCTACATGTGATTCAGTCAAGGATAATGTTCCTCTTGGAAAAAAGACAAAACATGAACAAACCATTTTTCATAGGCAGTTGATCTGCATGCCCTCTGCTCTCTCTACTTGCAAAAACATACTTCATGGACTCTTATAAGAATAAGGGAGCTTGAGAAGAGACATCTCTGTTGGACATCCCTTTAGAAAAATGGATCATCTTCAGAAGAGAGGCACGTTGTCTGATGGACACTCGGCTACTGTGTTAACACTGGTACTTTCTGTGAAGGCGGGAGCTGGGTTATGTTTTTGTTTTCTCTATCATTCATACAGCATGGCACAGAGGAGGTTCTCAGGACACGAGTGTGAACTGAAATTATATGGTATCCCTCAGGTTCCAGCTTATTCTATTCTTAACTACATGTATATGAACAGATAGGGAAGGCACAAATAAAATATATAATATCTTATTATCTTTGAAAAAGGCATCTCACAGGTCCTCTGATATGCCCTTTTCCTTTCAGGCTCCATACTCTGGACATTTTGTAGATCACCCAGGCTGTATCAACAAGCGGGGCACATGCTTCCTTCTGGTTTGTGATAGAAGAGTGTTTCTTCACTACATAGAATATTGGATTTTTCTTTCCTGAGTATAACCAGAGATGGTCTTCTTCATGTTTTATACCCTCCTGGTGAGGAAGGAAGACATAATTTTCTGATTAGTTTTTTTTTTTTTTTTAATTCCTAGTTCTAGCACATCATTAGAACTTGCAGGGATCTCTTCCAGGTTCCTCTGATCTAGGCTGCTGTGTGTTTTTCAATGAAATTTCCAGGTCCTTTGCAGTGATGGCAAGCATCACTGATGTTTCAGGCTGCCCCACACACACATACTTTGAAACAGAGATTCAGAGTTTGGCTTACAGTTTTTTCTAGTTCCTGTTGAGGTCACGCTATTCCTCACATTTCATCTATCCCAACAGCATCTTTGGTGAACAGAGGGAAACTGCTGGAAATAAAAATGAAGTGAAATTGTAAAGATCACACAGGAAGTTTGTAGCAGAGGTCAACTCAAAATTTAAAAACTTGACCTTCAGACAGAACTTTGTTTTTCTTCCTATCACATGTAAGTAGAATACTCAATGCAAATGAGAATGTTCCAGAAGCCATGGTAGGGTAAGCAGACATGGCTGCAATCTGAAAACACATTCTTAGTCTTTCAGGTTAGCCTGAGGATCAGTACTAAAATATATGGAGGTATTATATTTGTGACTTATAAAGTACTTGCATGCTTCTCAATGGAAAAATGTGGCCCTATGGCATGGTGAAAATGGACACCTGACAGTCTAATTCTAACCTGGCTTTTTAGCCCTTGGTTGCTCTGATCTTGTGAACAAGTCACTGTTTTCTCCATGCCTCAGTGTTGTTTTCACTTGTTAGGTAGAGTGATTGTGGAATGGCTTTAAAGGTCCCTTATGCCAGGCATAGTGGCGCATGCCTTTAATCCTAGCACTTGGGAGGCAGAGGCAGGTGGATCTCTGTGGGTTCAAGGCCAGCCTGGTCTACAGAGTGAGCTCTAAGCCAGCTGGGACTAAAGGGAAACCCTGTCTCAAAAAGACCAAAAATAAATAAATAAAAAATAAAGGCCCCTTATTAGAAGTATATACTAATTGTACAAAATAATGGCTCTCATCATGGCATTTGCATAGAGGTCTGTAATATGCTTTGATCGTATTCACTCATCTATTACATTCTGCTGACCCTTGTTTTTCTTCTGAACTTTCAGATGTCTGAAGACCTCTTCCCACTTTGGAGCACCTATCTAGGTTTCTCCCTATCAAGTGTCTACAATACTCTTCCAGATTGTTTCCCTCAGTTCTGAGAAATGTATAAGGAGGGATGCAAACCGTGTGTATTTTAGGTGTTATATCTGGTCACCCTTGCATTTGGCATTGTAGACTAATTTCTATGAGCAAACCCAGGCTGTAATTATGTCTTAACCCCATTGGATAAAGTCATTGGTTGCTATTTGTGAAAGTGAAGGACTTTTCCATCCATGAGGCAACTATTTTATTACAATTAATGGACAAGGAGGTGAGAGGAATGTCCTCCCTGCACTTCCTTGTGCCCATCTCAAAAAAGGCATCCCAAGTACAAGTTCTCTGGAGGGAAATAGTGGCAGAAATGTAACTTATTATCAGGAAAACTACCAACATGACCAGAGAAGTAAGCAGGAAAATTCGCTGGGAATAGTAAGGAGACTCACACAGTCATGCCTCTCTGAAGTATACATCTCTTCTTGGCCAGCATTATGATAATGCTGAGCATTATACAGTATGCCAATGGTGCAGAATGTGATTTTGACTTTTAAGATCAGCTTTTAGGGGAATCTTACAGGCAACCAAAGCAATATGGGATATCATAGCTTCTCACCTAAGATTAAAATCATGATTTCAGCAAGATGTATATAGGAATAGCTGTTTTCAAAAGCTAAATGGAGCTTCCTTAGCACAGCATGATTCAAAGCACAGTGCCCTTGCCCATACGACCCCCCCCCTTCATAGATGCATGCAGGGCAAAGAACAGAGAGTCAAGACCTAGGAGGAGAAGTATTGCAAAGGATGGTAGAAGGACTTTTCCTGACTTGGCATGCTGAAGTTGCTAGAAATAGTCCCTGTTCAAGTGCCTTGGGACTGCTCTTTGTTCTTAGGGGTGTGTGTGTGTGTGTGTGTGTGTGTGTGTGTGTGTGTCAACCAAGAGGTCTATTTGCTAGAGCCATAGTAATTTTCACTGTAGCCTGGGAGACTTCCATCTACTGAACTACAGCTCTCTAGAGCATTCTGAAGCTACATTTTTAAAAAATTCCAGAATAGCTCTAAAGGCAAGGGAAGCTTATAACCTCCTCTAAAGTCAGGTAAGCTAGGCAGAGGTAGAAATAAACACTATCTTGGCAATTTCATGGAAGTTCTCACTCACATCAGTCTCCTCTGGGACTCAAGTCTCTCTGTGGTTCTTTGGAAGATAAAAGGTATCATAGAGTAAGGGTGTGTGTGTGTGTGTGTGTGTGTGTGTGTGTGTGTGTGTGTGTGTGAAATAGAGAGGGGATATAGAAAGAGAAGAGAAAGAAAGAGAGAAGAGAGAGAGAGAGAATATGCAGGTACACATGCACCTGTGTGTTCATGCATGTGGAAGCCAGAAGACAACCTTTTATATCATTCTTTTGGTACATTTTCTTTCTTTCTTTCTTTCTTTCTTTCTTTCTTTCTTTCTTTCTTTCTTTCTTTCTTTCTTTCTTTCTTTCTTTCTTTCTAGTTTTCCTTCCTCCGTCCCTCCCTCACCTTTCTTTCCCTCTTTCTTTAGTTCTTTCATTCCTTTTTCTTTCTTTATCTTGCTCTTTTTCTTTCTTTTCCTCTCTCTCTTTATTGAGTTTTAGTGGCCTGGGACTCACCAGACAGGAAAGCTGGTGAATCTTTGGAAACTTCCTATTTCTCCTCCTCACCACTGGGATCACAGGCATTTTCACAACATCATGGTTATTTCATGTGAGCTCTGAGGATAGACCTCAAATCTGACTGAGCTATAACCCCAGCCCAGGGATGAGGATTTCAAGGACCAGACCTCAAGTGTCTTATATCATTCCCTTCTTATTATCTTACCTAAAGTTCTGTCAAATTACCCCACCTTACCTGCATTAGAAGCAAGGAGCCATCTTTATTTCCAATAAGAGAAAACAGGGACTACCAATCATTTCCCATGCCATCCTCTCCTGCAGTGCAAGCTTTTTGACAGCATTTTCTCCAGTCCCATGGCTATCATACCTCAATCCCTTTCTATTCTATACATATAAGATTTGCTTACTATGCAATTGCAATTCAGTTTACAACAAACAAATGAGCTTGTAGTCTCCCATGGCCCACAGTTCTACTACTGTTTCACTAAGGCAAGAGAAGCATCAGAGTCATTGATTCCATGGCTCTGTCTCAGCTGGAGATCATCCTCAAGGCTCCACACTGTGGGAAAGTCTGTGACCACCATTGGAGCTATGGAATTCCCCGCAACTGGGCTTTTGGCTCAACTTGCTAGAGGCAACTGCTATTTAAGCAGCAGCTCCTTTCTGCCACACAGAGGGCTTGGAGAAAGTTAAGGCAGACAGACCATTCCCCAC
Source organism: Rhizomys pruinosus (assembly GCA_009823505.1). Lineage (NCBI taxonomy): Eukaryota > Metazoa > Chordata > Mammalia > Rodentia > Spalacidae > Rhizomys > Rhizomys pruinosus. Next base: position 2,889,681 of record VZQC01009036.1, on the reverse strand, counting down.
ATCATAACACTCCACAAGAATTCACAGCAAAGACAAAGAGGTGCTTGAAAAGGTCTGACTTATTGGTTTTTTGGCTACTATAGTTAAATGAAGGAGAAGGGGTGCAAGTATTTCATGCTCTTAAGATACAAAGGGCAGATTGTTTGTGATACAAACTGTGGGGAAATTATTCAGTTATTATAACGTGACGTCAGAAACACTAACTATAGGAAGATTTTATGTGGCAAATAGTATGTGATATCAAACATTTATAAAAAGAGTTTTCTCCTTTGAGCTACAGGAAGAAGAAACATACATTTTAAGGAAGGAAATAGCATGCACCCCCAAATTATGAAAGAACATATTCCTTACCTCTCAAGAGTAACCTGGAGGTCAAAAGCAAGACTGTTTATTCTCAAGGATTCTAATGACCATCCATCTAGTTATGGGCATAATTAGACCTTCAAAATCGCTCTCAGATTTCTGATATTTTTTTCTGCAAAGTGGCAATTGATGAGCTGAAGCAGTAGACAGAGTAGATTATCTGGTAACCCTGATCACAGGCTAGTGTTTTGAAAGCCTAGATGTGGAGGTGGGATTGTGGTAAGAGAACCATTAAAACAAGCTTATATTAGTGAACAAGAAGGAGCACAGGAAACAAAATAAAGAGGAAAGTTGTATCTCCCTGTGCTGGATAGCTTTAGTGTCAACTTGACACACCTGGGTTGAGGGAGCCTCAATTGGGGAATTGGCTCCATTGGATTGGTCTGTGGCCACATCTGTGGAGTATTGTCTTGTTGAGCAGTGTGGGAGGGCCCAGCCCACTATGGGTGGTGCCACCCTGGGCAGGTTGTTGCGTGCTGTATAAGAGGGCAGCCTGGGCATGGGCCAGGGGAGCAAGCCAGTAAGCAGCACTCCTCCATGGCCTGTGCTTCAGCTCCTGCCTCCAGGTCCCTGCCCTGAGTTCCTGCCTTGGGCTCCCTAAGTGATGAACTGTGACCCAGGAGATGTAAGCTGAATAAGCCCTTTCCTCCCCAAGTTGGTGTCGGTCAGACAGAAAAGTGACAGCAGGCTGTCCATTTGTCTATAGAGTGGAAGAAAGTTTAATACCTCATTACCTCAAATTTCTTCCACAGGTGAATGAATCCTTTCTGAGACTTAACTCGGCATTAAATGCAAATCAAAGTGCAGCAGACACTGTCTTCTAGTAGAGAACACAACAAGAGTTGAGTCATGGTCTCTGCCTCTCAGCACAGCTGGGCAAAGAAGACCATTCATTTCATGTGACAAGAGCCACAGAAGGGGTCTTTCAGTATGCTTTACAGGTCACTATGAAGTACCTGGAAGCCTTAATTAGCTGATTGTCAAGCAGTAGAGAATTTTTAGGTGTGGCTCTTTCTCGCCTGCTGGGTTCAGCTTTATTTGGTGGCCACAGAAGAACACTTCACAGGAGCTTAGATTCTGAATATTATGTGTTTCCTGAGAACAGAACACTCACACAACCATCAGTAAGGATGCCAGTATTTACTGGATATTTTTGATGTACTAAGTACTGGAATTATATCTAGATGAAGGTCAGTGCTCAGCAAATGGCACCTCAATTTAAAAATATTTACTTAATCTTCAAGCAACATTAGGCAATAAATATAGTTATTACTTCAATGTTATACATAGAGAAACTGGGCTTCAGCAAGCTTATCAGCTTGCTTGGGTTCATACGAGGAAGAGGCTTGTGGATCTCTGTGCGTTTTCTAAGCTTACTTTTAGCTTCACTACAATTAGTCCAGGGAAGGTTTCCTGACCTCCAAGGTATGGTCTTTCTTCAATCTATAAATACAGTACTTGAGTGTTCAACAAGGTCCTGATGCTCTCTCTCTGCCTGGCAAGACCTCAATCAATCCTCCCGCTATGTGTGAACTTCGTGTTCCCCGTCACTACTCTTTCTACAAAGGTGACTCTTGTCCAACCCTATGATGTTTCATATTCGGTACAGATAACTGGTTTTCATGGTTGCACAAGCAGACATCATGTCAGTTTCTACACTTCATATTTGCTGGTATTTTCCTGTACAGATCTGACCACCTGCATCTCTTCCCCAAATGGCCTCTTCCTCCTCAACTCAGGAACACAGCATGCTGACCAGCTCCCTGACCTGACCCCACAGTTCAAAGCTAGAGTGATGATTCGGGGAATTACCTCATTTGTTTCCCTTCTGAGGGGAAAGCAAAGTCCTGCAGCACCTGCTGTCCTGGGCTGGAAAACTGCCATTGTAAATATTGCATTCTATTTCCTAGTGTCTGGTGACATTAAAGCATATCTAAGAAAGTTATTTTTTCACCTGAGTGCGAGAAGTTTCATATCACATAACTATATTCGTGGTGCTGTTAAGTGAAAAAGAAATTTTTTAATGCAACACAAGTTGGTTCCATTGGGTGAAAGATAATCATATTATGAGAAAGAATCTGAAAATGTAGACATAAAATACTAGTCATTATTTCTGAGTGGTTACTCTAGTCATTTTGTTTTGTCTGATTTTTATTTCTGATTAGAAATGTGTATTATTTAGGCAACCTCAAAAGGAAATCTTCACAGAAAATTAAATGATAAAATATGCAGCACCCAAAGGAAAATTAAACCTAAAATACATTTTCTGCCCTTTCCACTCATCATTAGAGTCGAACCTGGCCCAGAAGAATCACTGGATCTCCTAGGAGCAGCATCATGTCACCATTTATGAGATAAATGATCAGTTACAGCCATTTCAGTTAAACATTGTTTCTTTTCTTCAAATGGAAATATTTTTACCTAAAGATCTTAATTCTTGCCAATAGCCCCTCCATCTTCCAGCCACTCTTCCTTACATTTACTCTAGACTTACTGTCTCTCAAAGCTAAAGCATTGATCAGTGACTTCAGGATTTTTATGTGGTTTTTATCCCCCGATTCTAAAGAGCACTGAAAGGAAAAGAAGCTAAAAGTTATTGTTATAAATCAAGAATTTCATTCTCGTTTATTTTCCTTGTCTTAATAATCTTCAAAATAAGCCTTTTGAGTACTTTTTATTTATATTAGAGATGTAGATACTAGCACTTAGAGGTTAAAAAAAAATCCACAAAGTGTGAAACTGATAAGCACTAGATCCAGGACAGAGATCTAGATGCCAGATAGACTTTCCAATTCATTGAGAGAATATGGTTGTTTTTTGTTTGTTTGCTTGTTTATTTGTTTTCTGATTGCTCTTTATTTATCCTGAGCTGTTTATGTTCTTCAAACTCTCTTCACAAACCTGCTAACCAACTCTTTCTACAAGACCAGGGAGCAATGCTGGAGTGGAGCTTTCTGCCTCTACAGGACAAGGGAGCAGTAAGCCAGCAGGCCTTAAACTCCAAAGGATCCATACAGGACCCTGAGACCAAGCCTCTGACTACTGCAGGAACACACAGCACCTAGGGAACAGATCTTCGGCTCCTATGGAGCCAGGGAACTTCAGACTAGGCCCATGGCTCTGGCAGGACTTAGGAGCATCATGGAACTAGGCCCAAACTTTGGTTCCAGTTTGCCAAAGGTCCCCTAAGGAGCTGGGGTTTGGTCTTTGGGTGCAGGATAGATATGGAGCTTTGACTTGTGAGATGCCTGTGATAACTAAAGGACTGGAAGTCCATACAGGCTGTGATCCCAGAGGTTGCTCCACATAGTAGCTCTACCCATGGCTCCCCCAATAGTACATAGACTTTAGTGGTTGGTGTCCTGATGGCTGATGTCCTGCCCCAAGTGGGCTCACAGAGTCCAGGCAGTGACTGGGCTCCTAGTACATATAGTTGCCCTGGGGCTTGATGTGCAGTCCCAATCTGTTGGAACATAGTCAAGATGGGATCAACCAGATTTCACTAGTCCCTGTAGCTAAGCCTCATGAAGATATTCCTCTAGAAAGAATCACAGAAGAAAAGCATCCAAGTAGTCTTAGAAGAAGGGGAGTCAAAACTGAAAGACAAATCTATTCCAACAGATACATAAAACAAGACAAAACACAATGAACTTGATACTACCATCACCATGACTTGCCCCCAATGAACTAGACTATGAACTGCCCTATAAGGGAATCCAAAACCACAGAGATGTCTGAAATGTCTGAGAAAGAATTCGCCATCTTACTTTTTAGAAGAATTAATAATCATATAGAAAAATCAAGCAGACACCTGAATTGAGGAAAAGTATTAGGGAAAGCTAGGTAGAATTCTATCCACCCTGACCATTCCTCCCCAATTCTTATCAAAACTTTATAATGTGCCTCTTACTTCATAGCAATAAATGTAGTTCTATCCTTTTAAGACTGCATACCTAAGTATCACCCTCCATAGTATATGTAACAGGTTAAAGTGAATACCTGAGCATGTATTCAGATTTTAAGGTCAATTTTACTTTTCTTTTTGTATTTTCTCTTCTTACACAGTACTTAGCTCATTCCTTCATATGCTGTTTCATTTAAAAACACTGATACTCTTGAGTCTCTGGAGAGACAGTGATGAGTGACCCTTAATTCCTACATCCAGAGTGCTCAGATTTAAGTGTAAGCAACCTTGCAAACACTGTAACAAGGATGCTGTTGGGAATAGGCATGGATCATTATGGGTGTATAAAGAAAAGGGATCAGGGTCTGGGGATTTAGATCATTAGTTAAGAGCACTGGCTGCTCTTGCAAAATATCCAGGTTTGGTTCCCAGCACCCATATGACAGCCAGCATCCTCCATCACTATAGTTCCAAGGTATCCAATGCCATCTTCTGACCTCAGGAATTACAGGACAAGGGTGCACTTATATGCATGTAGGCAATACACTCACATACATTTTAATAAAATAATAAAATAAAATAGAAAGAAGATCAGAGACAGTTCTTGGAAGACTCCAAACATATCATTCCTTGAAGAATATTCAAGAGGCAAGTGGATGATAGGAAAACATTTCAGATTCAGAACTATTAAGCAAAAGTGGTTGTAAACATGAAAGAGCATATTTAAAAATCATGAACATTCGAATCTAAAAACAACTAAGATTATTAGAGGATGGAGCACTAAGTACAAGTCAAAAAACTTAGAGAAGGTAATGGACAATAGTGGAATGTTTAGACTTGAAACTAAAGTTTGATTATTCATTAGAGAAATTCAGTAAACAATGATAAGAACATATAGTATCATAAATGCAGGGATGAGGACTCCAATAGTATTTTTCTTCAGGCTCAGTCTATCCAGAACCTGTGGGTTGTTGTCTAATATATACATAGTCTGTTGGTGTTTTTGTCACACGTGGCCATAATCCACACGATGTTCTTCCCTCCTAGAAACAGGCTGGCAGCTTCACAAGGCTGTAAGCCTCAGAGCTGTCTCCTGCCACCAGGCTAACAATTCATAGGCTGAGGTTCTGGCAAGGAGGGGGGAAGGAACAGTGAGAAATCACATGATAATAAATGAAACAGACTCAAAGAGAGACTGGGAGGAAGACTCAGTTTTATTCATGCCAGCAATGTGTTTGTATACTAAAAGCTACTGTGCTCTGGGCAAGGAAGTGGGGGGCAGGAAGAAGGGAAGGGCAAGTTACCTTGGCTCCTACTGGGGGCAGCAGTGATCCTGTTTGTGCAACCAGTAAACTAGAAGTGCACCATTTTGCTCAATACCTCAAAGGAAGAGGCCATCGGAGTCTGGAACTTTGCAGAGATAGGCGAGGCAGGATATACCTCAATATACCGACCTCATAGAGCTACAGATAACCCACAGAGGCAACTTGAATGCACATGGAGATATCAGATAACTCACGGAAGTTCTGGGACAGGACCTGCCTCTAGCCAGACAAAGTTTCATTCCTACAACAACCCAACAGGTAAATTGAGGAGAAAGAATTTGTAAGAAAAAAAATAGATAACTGAAAAACTACCCATTGCATTCAAGAACAAAAGAGTATTTAGGAATTTAAGAACATGGATTCCAATGGAGTGAGTTACATTGGGAAACCAGGAACATGATGGTGTAGTCTATACTTGATGGAGTGGTATAGTCTGTACTTGATGGAGTGGTATAGTCTGTACTTGATGGAGTGGAGTAGTCTGGACTTGATGGAGTGGTGTAGTCTGTACTTGATGGAGTGGTATAGTCTGTACTTGATGGAGTGGTGTAGTCTGTACTTGATGGAGTGGAGTAGTCTGTACTTGATGGAGTGGTATAGTCTATACTTGATGGAGTGGTATAGTCTGTACTGGATGGAGTGGAGTAGTCTGTACTGGATGGAGTGGTGTACTCTGTACTTGATGGAGTGATGTAATCTGTACTTGATGGAGTGGAGTAGCCCATACTGGATGGAGTGGTGTAGTCTGTACTTAATGGAGTGGTATAGTCTGTACTTGATGGAGTGGAGTAGTCTGTACTTGATGGAGTGGTGCAGTCTATACTTGATGGAGTAGAGTAGTCTGTACTGGATGGAGTGTTATAGTCTGTACTTGATGGAGTGAGGCAGTCTGTACTTGATGGAGTGGTGTAGTCTGTACTGGATGGAGTGGTGTAGTCTGTACTTGATGGAGTGGTGTAGTCTGTACTTGATGGAGTGGTGTAGTCTGTACTTGATGGAGTGGTGTAGTCTGTACTTGATGGAGTGGTGTAGTCTGTACTTGATGGAGTGGTGTAGTCTGTACTTGATGGAGTGGTGTAGTCTGTACTTGATGGAGTGGTGTAGTCTGTACTTGATGGAGTGGTGTAGTCTGTACTTGATGGAGTGGTGTAGTCTGTACTTGATGGAGTGGTGTAGTCTGTACTTGATGGAGTGGTGTAGTCTGTACTTGATGGAGTGGTGTAGTCTGTACTTGATGGAGTGGTGTAGTCTGTACTTGATGGAGTGGTGTAGTCTGTACTTGATGGAGTGGTGTAGTCTGTACTTGATGGAGTGGTGTAGTCTGTACTTGATGGAGTGGTGTAGTCTGTACTTGATGGAGTGGTGTAGTCAGTACTGGATGGAGTGGTGTAATCTGTACTTGATGGAGTGGCGTAGTCTATACTTGATGGAGTGGTGTTGTCTGTACTTGATGGAGTGGAGTAGTCTGTACTTGATGGAGTGGTGTAGTCTGTACTTGATGCAGTGGTGTAGTCTGTACTTGATTGAGTGGAGTAGTCTGTACTTGATGGAGTGGAATAGTCTGTACTGGATGGAGTGGTGTAGTCTGTACTTGATATAATGTTGTAGTCTGTACTTGGTGGAGTGGTGTAGTCTGTACTTGATGGAATGGTGTAGTATGTAGTTGATGGAGTGTTGTAGTCTGTACTGGATGGAGTGGTGTAGTTTGTACTTGATGGAGTGGTATGGTCTGTACTTGATAGAGTGGTGTAGTCTGTATTTGATGGAGTGTTGTAGTCTGTACTTGATGAAGTGGTGTGTTCTGTACTTGATGGAGTGGAGTAGTATGTAGTTGATGGAGTGTTGTAGTCTGTACTTGATGGAGTGTTGTAGTCTGTACTTGATGGAGTGGTGTAGTCTGTACTGGATGGAGTGATGTAGTCTGTACTTGATGGAGTGGTGTAGTCTGCACTTGATGGAGTGGTGTAGTCTGTACTTGATGGAGTGGTGTAGTCTGTACTTGATGGAGTGGAGTAGTCTGTACTTGATGTAGTGGTGTATTCTATACTTGATGGAGTGCTGTATTCTATACTTGATGGAGTGGTGTAGTCTTCACTTGATGGAGTGGTGTAGTCTGTACTTCATGGAGTGGAGTAGTCTGTACTTAATGGAGTGGAGTAGTCTGTACTTGATGGAGTGGTGTAGTCTGTACTTGATGAAGTGGTGTAGTCTGTACTGGATGGAGTGGTGTAGTCTGTACTTGATGCAGTAGTGTAGTCTGTACTTGATGGAGTGGCGTAGCCTGTACTTCATGGAGTGGAGTAGTCTGTACTTGATGGAGTGGAGTAGTCTGTACTTGATGGAGTGGTATAGTCTGTATTGATGGACTGGTGTAGTAGTATGTAGTTGATGGTGTGTTGTAGTCTGTACTGGATGGAGTGTTGTAGTTTGTACTTGATGGAGTGGTATGGTCTGTACTTGATAGAGTGGTGTAGTCTGTATTTGATGGAGTGTTGTAGTCTGTACTTGATGAAGTGGTGTGTTCTGTACTTGATGGAGTGGAGTAGTCTGTACTGGATGGAATGTGTAGGTATAGTCTGTACTTGATGAGTGGTGTAGTCTGTACTTATGGAGTGGAGTAGTCTGTACTTGATGGAGTGGTATAGTCTGTATTGATGGACTGGTGTCGTCTGTACTTGATGGAGTGGAGTAGTCTGTACTTGATGGAGTGGAGTAGTCTGTACTGGATGGAGTGGTGTAGTCTGTACTTGATGAAGTGATGTAGTCTCTACTTGATGGAGTGGAGTAGTCCATACTGGATGGAGTGGTGTAGTCTGTACTTGATGAAGTGGTACAGTCTGTACTTGATGGAGTGGAGTAGTCTGTACTTGATGGAGTGGTGTAGTCTGTACTTGATGGAGTGGTGCAGTCTATACTTGATGGAGTAGAGTAGTCTGTACTGGATGGAATGTTATAATCTGTACTGGATAGAGTGGTGTAGTCTGTACTTGATGGAGTGGTGTAGTCTGCACTTGATGGAGTGGTGTTGTCTGTACTTGATGGAGTGGAGTAGTCTGTACTTGATGGAGTGGTGTAGTCTGTACTGGATGGAGTGGTGTAGTCTGTACTGGATGGAGTGGTGTAGTCTGTACTTGATGGAGTGGTGTAGTCTGTACTTGATGGAGTGGAGTAGTCTGTACTTGATGGAGTGGAGTAGTCTGTACTTGATGGAGTGGTGTAGTCTGTACTTGATGGAGTGAGGGTCCAATGAAAAGAATCAAGAAAGGGCCAAAGATATGAGGCATGGTTGGGAAGTGTCCACACTCTGCCCTGAAATGTCCCAGAAAGCTTGCAGAAAGAAGAGACAATTGGACTAGGTTGTAAAGCAGGAATAAATCATAGAAAGTGGAGGGAAACCAACCAGTCCAGAGGATTCTTGTTAACAAAGTCAGAGAGGACAGAGAGTCTGACTTGTGAAAACTTGTGAGAGACTGAGCATGACAGAAGGCATGACAGGGGGCAGAAGGAGAGGTATGGGAGTGAGGCCAGCTGTGAGCAGGACTCACACAAATAGCTCTCAGTGCCTTTTCCTGTGTGTCCCTCACTCTTAGCTTTCCTTTTGTCTGTCCTCCTTGCAGAACAGCATTTTGGAGGAGCTGGGGACACGGCTCAGGTGGCCAAGTGCTTGCTCACATAGCATGCTCAAATCTCTATTTTCTCCTCAAAATTGACCAACCTGCATGGTGGTACGGACCTGTAATCCCAGCACTTGGGAGGTGGACACAGGAGGATCAAAAGTTCAAGATCATCTTCAACTGCAGAACCTAGCATTGGCTACATGACACTCTGACTCAACAAACCAAGAATAAAGAAAACTAGAAGAGGAGAAGGGGAAGAGAAGGAAGGGAAGGGGAGGGGAGAGGAAGAAAGGAGAGAAGAGAATAGAAAAAATCTTTTGGGGGAGGGGGCTTTCCACTCAGTGTGAAAGCTTTAGCCAGCATATGCCACATAGCAGGTCAACCAACGGATGTGCAAGGTTGGAAAATGACCTTCTGTCAGCATGCATTCCCTCTTGGGGGACCCCACCCCTGCAACATTAACAAGAAAATAAGAACGCCTGCCCAGCTGTCCTGGGGCTGTCACCAGGTAAATTATCTTTTATTAAGGATCTGTAATTGTTCTCCACTGAGCTGTGACCTAAATTTAGCAATGCTGAGGAGTGAGAGGCAGCCAACAGGATTTCCCTGAGAACACGATGAAGTTCCTGTATCAATTCAATTTGTTAGCTAGAAAGAGGACAACCAGCCAGGACTTTTTTTTCCTTTTCCATTCTTCAACGAATCATTTGTTTGTTTAGTTTGACCAGATTTTTTTTTCTAGGATTCAGCCTGAGCTTCTGTAAAGAAAAGAGACCAAACAGCTCATTCAAAGAGTTCAGGCAACATTAACTCTGAGGCGGAAACCAAACTACATTAAGTAGATATGACTTTCTTGCTGCTAAGCCCTGGGTTTACTTGCAGCATATTTTCATTGCTTCAATGCAGTCAGGGTGACTGGTAGTGGGGTGGGGGGGGGGGGGATGAGAGGAGGTAGAATCACCTTAGCCTATACAAGTGGATGAAGGATGAGGAGAAAGAAGAAAGAAAAAGAGAAAAATAATACCACAAAGTTGGTAAGAAGTGCCCAGTAAAAACTTGTAAGAGGAAAGGATTCTAATGTAAACAACGCTTTTCTAAACACTTTTCATCCTGAGAGCCTAACCGAAGGACAGAGAGGTCAAGTCACTTTCTGAGGGACATAGTTTCTGAAGAACTCTGCCAAAATTTAGAACCACATCTTCTGACTCCAACTTCACTTTCCCTTCACATCAACACTACTTCTTGGTCTTGACAGTTCAGACTGCTGACATAGTCAGACAGGCTCAGAGTCTCATGGGCGGTTGTGTACAAAGATTGAAAAGTGGTTTTCAGTTAAACAACATCTTTCTTTGTTTTCACAGCAACCCCCTTCATAATCAGTCCTGCTTCTTCTGTTATCCCAGCTGAGACATCCTGGTAATTAATGTGTTACTCTCAAGCCAGTTCTTGTGTCCCTGTGTTCATAGGGACAATAATCCCAACATATCATCAGGAAGGTTTGCCAGGGATGTAGCTTAGCCAGTGATGCTTGCCTTGAATGTATAAAGCCCTGTTCAGTCTCCAGCATTATATAAACTGGACAGGGCCAACAACCTCGGTATTCAGTAAATGGAGACAGGAGGATCAGAAGTTGAAGGCCATTCTCAGCTCATTAGAGACGTTGAGGCCAACCCCGAATACATGCAGGAAAAAGTTCAGTCTTTAGTTAGGAAGACGTGATATCTTCACATACTTATATTAATTTAGAGTGACATCATGACGTCACTGACTGCTCAGTATACTTTCATCACAAGTTACTGAAGTAGACTTAACAGGTAGTTTCGTCTCCACTGTCCACATAAAGAAACTGAAGCATGCGCCCACAGAGTCCATGATAGTGACAGAGTCACCTTGCACCCTCCCCAGTCTATTGTACTAAGGTTCAAGAGGCTTTGGGTGTGAGTGGGGGGATAATCATTGTTTTAAGGCAGGGTCTCCCTTTAGCCTCAGCTGGGCTGGAACTTGCTACATTGCTATATAGACCAGGATGGCCTCCATCTCACAGAGATCTGCCTACCTATGCCTCCTGAGTGCTGGGATTAAAGGTATGCAGCAGCAGACCTAGTTTCAAGATTCTTTTTAAGGTTATGAAAGTCCCATGTCACATGAAGACTCAAAAGGGGATGTTGGCATTTGATGGATCTGCTTGGGAGGGAGCAAAACAATGTCTTGGAAGAAAGTGTCTTCAAGGCGAAGCAGATTTAGAATCCCATCAGATTTCTGCACTTACATGGCTGGGAAACAGCAGATTTAACCCATTCTGACACCAGTTTGTATTCCTATAGAAAGGTAAACGCATGGCAGTGTAAAGAACCTGTACTATCCACAACACTTGACAACCTTCCAGGTCAGTTAGTGGGAATGATGGATCAAAGCAATGGTATGATGTGAAGTGCTTCACAAGCTTCACAAGCACCTGAATGTTGAGAATTCTTGGTGGCCTTCTGTGTCCAAGGTTATACTAGCACAACTGACAGTGCCATATTGTTGGCAACAGCCATAGACAGACAAGACAGGCACTCCTTCCTCCCAATCATAGACAAAATAACTATAGTACTGCTTTTGCCCTTCGTGTGTGTGTGTGTGTGTGTGTGTGTGTGTGTGTGTCTTATGTATGTGTGTATATGTTTGTGGATATGTTCCCACAGACATACACAGAGGTCAGAGGAAGAGGTCGACCATCCCACTCTGCCCTTCTCTACCTTATCTCCTTAAGACAGATTATCTCACTGAACCTGGAGTTTGCTATTCATTCAGCAAGGATGTCTGGACAGAGCCCCAGTAACCCAACTGTCTTGGTGTCCAGCGCCTAGACTGGGGTTACAGGCACTTGTGGACATGCTATTTTAACATGGGTTCTGGCATCTGACTCCAGTCCTTATGTTTGGGGAAGAAGTACTCTTACCCACTGAGCCTTTTCTCCACATGCCCTACCCTTCATTCTTTGGGGGAAAAATGAGCTTTAACATAAAAGGGTATTTGCTCAAAGTCAGTATCATATAGCCTCACCTTAGACTAAAAGCTATGTTTTCTATTTTTAGAGCAAGAATCCCAAAGTCTCAAATACTTCTGGTTTATGCTTCCAGATGGAAAAGTAAATGCATTAGATAGGCAGGAGAAAGGCATGCACCACCATGCCTGGTGGTTTTAATGTTTTTAATTATCACTATATTTGTCCTCACACTCTGGACGCAGTTCCCTTTGGGCCCGTCACTTTAAAATAAGTTATAATTGCTTAGGTGTGTCAGAGGGCAGAGGTGATTCAGTGACGGAGTGAATGTAGGCACAACCAAACGCATTGAGTTCAGATTCTAGCTCTGACCTTGGAGAAGCTAATAACCTCTGGCAAGTTTTTTTCCCCTCCTACTTTGGTTCCCCACCTTTCAAGTGAGAGCTCTTTCAGCGCTCGTGACCATCAAATGGTGAACACAAACAGTAGCTCCTGACATGCAGTAACAGATCTATGAACATCTGTGCGCACCAACATCCACGGCCAAGGGTGGGCATCTCCTACCTTGTCTCTCATGTGTCAACTCCATCACACTCATTCTGCAGCTAATGCTCACCTCTCATTACCACGGTTCCTTCTGGTTCGAGTAGCCTGAGGTCATTCTGTTTGTCCTGACCTTGGAAAAGACAAGGCAGCTAGAAACATGCCTCTTGGGACCTACAGTCTCAACTAAGAATGACCACCAAGCTTTCTCCAAACGGAGCCAGCACCTCTGTTCCCAGATGTGCTGAAGAGCTTCCCTCCTGGCTTGTGTCGCCTAAAGGGGAAATGGTGGCAAGGCCATCCAGAGGAAGGAAAGGGGACCTTTCTAATTAGCTTTCTCTTTTGAATGACGCCATCCCAGATCTGATTCACTTCCATGAATTGACAAAAAAGCAGGATAGGTGGTATACACTCTACAAAAAAAAAAAAAAAAAAAAAAAAAAAGAATACTGTCAGGAGATTACAGATGAGAGGAGACTGAAGCTGAGGAATACAGCCATTTGAACTTGGCCATTCCCTACAACCTGCCTGCCAGCCAGGAGTTGATGTCGAAGTCTAAACTGAAAACAGAAGCAACAGAGTGACTGCGGAAGGAGACCCACCAGAGGGAGGTGAAATGCAGCTCCGGCCTTCATGTCCTCTAACATACCAAATGGCGTGTTTGTAAATTTTCATGAATGTTTCTCCTAGGTGGGGCTTGGTGCCATTTGGTTTGGTTTGGGTTAGAAGTTTGATATACAATCTAAGTAGTCCAGGCTGGCCTCAAACTCATTATGTGGTAGAGGTTGGCTTTGAGCTCCTGATCTTCCTGCTTCTGTCTCCTAGGTGCTGGGATAAAAAGTACGCACCACCACACCCAGGTAGGTCTCCTGCTGTCAAACCTATTTTTGACTCAGACAATCTACAGGAATCTTGCGTGTTTGTTTCTATTTAAGTGTGTTTATATAACAATCTATATTTGCATGAAACTCTACACACCTGAGGCAGTCTATTAAATCCATCTCATAGATATCATGGTCTTCTTTTTATTTTTTATTTTTTGGTCTTTTTTTGAGACAGGGTCTCCCTGTAGCCCCAGCTGGCCTGGAACTTGCTTGGTAGACCAGGCTGGCCTTGAACTCTCAAAGATCCGCCTGCCTCTGCCCCCCAAGTGCTAGGATTAAAGATATGCACCACCATGCCCAAAATCATGGTCTTCTATAAACATTGACTCCTTAAAAAGCCAACAAGTACCTTTGGAGATTGAAGAATAGCAAGGACTCAGATGAAGTCAATCAAAAGATAACACATCTCAGACTCTCTCTGTTGCAGGCTCTTGATAAATTCATCTACAAATTCTGACACACTCATGTCAATTTTCTGAAGTAGATGTCACTAATCTTATGCTCTAGAGGGGCTGACTGGCCTGGAGAATCGTATTCCATTTTCATGGCCACTGAGCTGGAATATATGCTCTGACATCTTTTTAATATATTTGCTTATATTATTTTTATTCATGTGTATGTGTGTGTGGGGGAGTGTGCATGCGTGCTCACTACACTTATGAGTGCCCATGAATACTAGGAGGGTGTTGGGTCCCAGGAGCTGGAGTTATGGGTATCGTGAGCTGCTGGACATGGGGGTTAGGAATGGAACTGTAGTCCTCTGGAAGAATAGCAAATGGTCTAACCTCTGAGCAATTTCATCAGTCCTGTTTCTGACATTTTAAAATCCTGTACTCTTTCTTTGTTCCATACTACATCCAAAAGAATTGTATGATAAACTAGAAGTTTTGGCTTATAGACTCCAAATAAAAGTGCCTGACTTCTACCTGTCATCCACCCTTCTTTTTACCGATACTCATATTATGGCCAGAAGCTTCTCTCTTTAAAATGCACTTCTTCTTTTTTGTTTATTTGTTTTGTTTTAAGATTTTTTTTTTTGTCTTTTTAAGACAAGATCTCCCTGTAGCCCCAGTTGTCCTTGAGCTCACTATGTAGACTAGGCTGGCCTTGAACTCACAAAGATCCACTTGCCTCTGACTCCAGAGTATTAGGATTAAAGGTGTGCATGGCTTGTTTTAGACTTTTTGAGACCTACACTCATATATCCCAGGCTGACCTTTAATTTCCTCTGTGGTGAAATGAAGGTAGATGACCTTAACTTCTGATCCTCCTGTGTCTACCTCCCCAGTGCTATAATTATAAGTCATCATGCCCAGTTTATGTAGTTTATGCCAAAGACTGACCCCAAGGTTTTGTGCATGCTAGGCACTCTAGCAACTGAACTACTTGCCCAGCCCTGTATTTACTCTTGAATACTTGTTAAGAAATAATCTCAGTAACTCTCCGTTGTCAATAACAAACAATATTCCTTGGGAAGATCCTTCTGAATATGTAATCATCTTTTCCTTCAAGACCATCCTCTACTCCCCAAACACAGCTAGAGCCAAAGACATTCCAGACTATTAAGTATTCAAAACACCATTCGCTTTCACGGTCTTGAGTTTGTTTGCTGCTGAGACATTTCTACTTTCAAAAGCTAATTCAAAAACCTTGTCCTTGGTGTCATTCAGTGACCATCACTGTCTCCTCCAAACCCAGTCTCATATCATCCCTCTTACATCTGTGATGTCCCAGCATGCTCTTTATGGCTTGACTGGGGCAGTGAACATGCCATATAACTGGTAGAAATAGCTTTCTGAAAACTAATGAACTTGTTCATGTCAGCTACTTATTGATACACACTTCAGAGTCTAATTCTTGTGTCAACCAATTTCCTTGCTATATATGTGTGCAAGAAAGGAAGGAAAGTGGGAGGGATAGAGTGAAATAAATAAGGAAGAGCTGAAGGAATGTAGGACAGAATTGGAAAAGGAAGGGAAATTTGTGTGTTAATCCTATTTTCACAAATAAAAGAAAATTAAATAAGAATTCCTCGCCTGGCATAACAAGCCTCGTAGATGTTTATCTGGGAAATTGCTTCTGGGTCCAGGCTCCCTTCCTGCATGCCACCTCTTACAGGACATAGATACACAACGAGCCTCAGTTTCCCTAAACTGACCACAATCCACTATTTATATCAATGTGTTAAGTATTCTGCAGAGCTTTGCACTCACTGATTCTGTTAACATTGATTTTATCCTAGCCAAAGTTAACTCAATTCTGGCAGCAGGAAAACTAATTCATATGGGAGCAGATGGCTTTTCTATACATTATTTGCTTTGTTGTCACTTTGTATTTTTGCTGTTCATGTTTGTTTAATACTAAAGCCTTCTTCTGTGTCACAGGGAAGACAAATGTTCCTGTTCCTTCCAGGTCAACAGGTGTCACTGTTGAACACTACAGTTAAGTCTCCATTACCCCATTTAAATTGTGTGTGGTGCGTGTGTGTGTGTGTGTGTGTGTGTGTGTGTGTGTGTGCTGAAATCCTGGTTGGTTACAAGTATGGCCACTCTTCAGTTTTGATATCTAAGTAAATGAACTATCTAATCATTGTTAATCAATATCTATTTTTTCTAAAGGTTTAAATATGGAACATAACTAGATACCAGGTGGTGTATAAAAAGGAAGTAAATAGGAGGAAGAGACTATAACCTTTTCCATTTGCAGGAAATGACTGGCAAATTTTCAGGAAGACATTATGGAGAGAGAGGAAGCTCAATGCTAGAGTGAGAAAATCTGTTATGTGTGCCTTCGCCCCCCTTAACCAGCTGCTGCTATTATAATTGGTGCGAGCTACAGATGCCACCATAACAAGCTGGAGCAAGAGTGGCAGGTATGTTCTAGACCACCAAGAAGTTCTGATTAGTAGTTTAACCACAGATCTACTAGAAATCCTGCTACTCAAGAATAATTGAAGAAAATGTATTCCCAATAAACACATGAGAGCAGAGCAGGAGAATTCTGTTATTACTATTTTCTTGTTTTAAGCCAGTCTAGTCTGAGAAACCTGGAATTACATGAGCTAAGAAATGATGAGATGGATTGAATAGGATAGGATATAATGGATGGAGTAGAATGAGATAAATTAGATGGGATGGGAAGATTGGATAGAATTTAATGGGATGTGATCCAATGCAATGGGATAGGATGGATGACATGGTATGAATGGGATGGGATGAGAAGGATGGAATGGGATGGCATGGGGTAGATGGGATCAAGTGGATAGGTTGAGATGTAATGAGATGGGGTAGATGGGATGGAGTAGATGGGGTGGGAAGGGATGATATGGGGTGATAGGATGGGATGATATGGGGTAGATGGGATTAGGTGGATAGGATGGGATGGGATGATACAGGGTAGATGGGATTGGGTGGATAGGATGGGGTGGGATGATATGGGGTAGATGGGATTGGGTGGATAGGGTGGGATGGGATGATACGGGGTAGATGGGATTGGGTGGATAGGATGGGATGGGATGATACGGGGTAGATGGGATTGGGTGGATAGGATGGGATGGGATGATACGGGGTAGATGGGATTGGGTGGATAGGATGGGGTGGGATCATATGGGGTAGATGGGATTGGGAGGATAGGATGGGGTGGGATGAGATGAGGTAGACGAGATGGAGTAGATGGGATGATATAGGGTGGGATAGAGTGGATGGGATGGAGTAGAGTGGATGGGATGGGATGGGATGGGATGGATGGAATGAGGTGAATGAGACTGAATGAGACTGAATGAGATTAGATAGCTGGAATAAGAAAATCGATTAAGGGGCTGAAAAGATAGCCTAGGGGTTAAGAGCACCGACTGCTCTTGCAGAGGACCCGGGTTTGATCCCCAGCACCCACATGGCGTCTAAGAACCGTCTGTAACTCCAGTTCCAGGAGAACTCCAGTTCCAGGGGAATCCAAGACCCTCTTCAGACCTCTGTGGCATTGCATGACATGGGTGCACAAACCTACATGCACATATAAAAATAAATAAAATTTTAAAAAATACATAAAATTAAAAAAAAAAGAAAATAAATTAAGACGTGGTGTGGAATATACTATAGAATGCAAACAGAGTGATTGAAACGGATAATAACTGACTTGAAAATGCAGCCAAGTTCTGTATGCTGTGAAATGGAATACAGAGTGCAATGGAATCAGATGGTCCTTCTAGTAAACGTTTCGAGATTTAGGGAACTGTTGTGTTATGTTGAGATGAAAGTAATTAGTGGCATCAGGAAGTGGTCACTATATTTCCATTCTAGATGAGCAGCCATCTAAGGACATAAATGTGGGGCCTGATATCCCATGTTGGCTGAGCAGTAAGCAAGCTAGCTTTGCCCCGACAACCTTGCTTCCAACAACCTGCAAAAGCCGGGGACCTGGAGCCTGCCCCCACTTGCCTGCTGGATGTTCAGGTGCCTGAGGCTCATCCCCTGGGGAGTTTTAATGTAGGGCATAACATTCCTGAACCTGTCACTTCTAAAAGCACACCTTGGTCTCGGGAACCAAATGGCACCTCGGCTAGTTAAGCCTAATCTCTGGGAAACAAATAGTATTGTAAATACTGCACGAGGGTTTCCTCTGCTGTCCCACCCCATCCTTGCTAGGAGACCGCCAAAGCTACTATATAAGACCCTAACCTCCTGCAATAAATGAGTTATTTGGTTCCCTGAAGCCTAATCCCAGGTCTTTCTTTGACCTGCCAGGTTTACCTGCTGCTCTGAGTCCTTTCCTTCCCCACCCCCACACCCCCTGGCTTGGCACTCACACAGTGGCCTTAAGTGCACCAAGAGGCTGGTGACCAGCTTGAGGACATGTGGAATTCCACAGTCTAACACATAAAAACCTGGTGTCTTCCTTGAGTCCTTTAAAATTAGCACAGGTGGTAGCTTGGCTTTGGGTTATGGTGCATAATTGGTACTCTGTTATAAAAATCACTGCCATTCATTGGCTCTGCTAAATACTTGGCATGTATTATTTTATTTATTTATTTTTCACATATGTTGAATGGTTTAAATTCTATCTTGATGGTCATTTTACAGATATGAAAATGGAAGCAGCAAATTTCAGCTATTTGTCCAAGATCACAACAGCTTAAACTGGAGCTTGATGGACAGAATTCAAAATTAGGAGGCTTAGTGTGAGTTCTTACCAATGAAATGATCACACACATACTGCCTCCTACATACTGACTCTTAACCTATGACATTTCAAGTGAAAATATTATGACTTGTATAAGTAATATTTTAGGCAATGTGCCGAATTCCAGCACTATTAAAGCCAGGCGGGAGAGATGGCGGTTTGTTATCAGCATGACCTTGATTTCTCCATGTTTGTGTGTATGTAAAGTCTTCAGCAATAGCGTCTTACTGTCAAGTTCTGGGGAGTAACCAAGAGCAGGATTATGGCCAGTGTTGTTTGCTATCAGATCCCTGGTCAACATCTTCAAGAGAAGGAGTCTGTTATTGCCATTGAGGTTATATTTTGTTAGCCTATAATGTTGAAGAGGGGGAATATTCCCCTGTTATAAGGGATGAGATCCTACAGTTAGAGTATCTTCTTGAGAAGATATCTTGAAAATAGTGCCTTCCAACCCATGGACATGGAATAATTTTTTTTCTTTCTTTCCTTCTTTCTTTCTTTGTTTTTCTCTTTCTTCTTTTCGTACTAGGGATGGATGACCTAAAGCCTCACACCCATGCTTGAAAGCCCCTTCTACAGTTAACTGATATACCCAGCATCCTTTATTCTTTTACATTTGATTTTGACACAGAATCTTACTAAACTGCTCAGTAGGTTGCTTGGACTCCCTCTGCAGTCCAGACATGCATTGAACTTGCTCTATTCCTGCCTGAGGTTCCTAAGTGGCTGGAATTATAGGCCTATATGTCGAGGACAGGCTTCTCATTTTTTTTTAATTCTTGGCTTCTTTGTAGTTGTCCTCATATGGATGTTGTCCATATTTCAAAAGCTTTATATATGCACTTCTTTTCCTGAATATAATGTAAATGGTATTGGTTTTTATTTTAATGCCTCATTTGTATCACTGGTATATAAGAAAATATTTGCCTTTTGTATACTAACTGTGTGCCATAAAGCCTTACTAGAATAATTTATTGGTTCTAGGATTTCTTTTCCTTATTTCTTTTGTTAGATATTCTATACCAACAATCTTGACAATTGCCAAGAGAATTTGAGTCCTCCATATAACTATCTATTTTATTCTATTTTCTTTTAATTTTAATTTTTTTTGAGGCAGGGTCTCCCTGTAGTCCTGGCTGGCCTAGAACTCACTTTGTAAACCAGGACAGCCTCTAACTCACAGAGATCCATTTGTTTCTGCCTCTGGAGTGCTGGAATTAAAGATGTGTGCCACCATGCTTGGCCCTTATTCTATTTACTTGTCTAAGTTACTAGCCAGAAATTCTGAAACAGCAAAACTAAGTTGACAGGAAATATCCTTGTCTTATTTTCAAATTTAGTAGAAAAACTTCAAGTATTGGGTGAGAATTTTGTTAAGTGCTTTTCAAAATATCTACGGGTATGATCATATAATTTTCTTTTTCTTAACTTTTCTTTCTCCAGCTTCTTTTTTTTAGATTTTTAAAAAAATTTATTTATTTTGTGTGTGTATGTATGAATGTACTGTCTGCATGTAGGTCTGTGCACCCGTGTCATGCAATGCTGCAGAGGTCAGAAGAGGGTGTCAGATTCCCCTAGAACTGGAGTTGAAGATGGTTCTCAGCCACTATGTGGGTGCTGAGCATTGAACCCAGGTCCTCTGTAAGAGCAGTCGGTGCTCTTAACCAGTAGGCCATCTCTCAAGCCCTGATCATATAATTTCTCTTCTTAGCAATGCATTATATTATTTGTGTCTTAAATACTGAACCATTCATTCATGTCTGAGGTGAATCACATTGGGTCATAGTATATAGTTTTTTTAATACTTCATTGGATTTGATTTACTAAAATTTTGTTCAAGATTTAAATTCATGAGAAATATTGAAATAATTATCAAACTTGTGTGTGTGTGTGTGTGTGTGTGTGTGTGTGTGTGTGTGTGTGTGAAATCTCAGTCAGTCTGAGCTCTTATTATACAATTCCCCCTGAGGACAGACCTTTTGTACAATAGAAGGCTCTGTATTGCAAAATGGCTGATTTTCTTCTCCCAGAAGAAGGCAAGAAGTGTAGGGGAGCCTCCCCCTGATATTCCTTGTGAGAACCTGTTGCAACTCCAGGAGACAAAACTCATAGAAATATATGTTTCCCAAGGGTGGGCTTTCTAAGAGTTTTTTGCAGACTATCCACACAGCAGATTCCATCACTTCATCAATTCTAAACTCAGGTTTTCTTACCCTGCACTGGTTTTCATAGACTTTGTAGCTTACCGATCTCTGGTAGAGTCATCCCTGCTTCTCCATCTGCTGTCTCCAATATGTGAAGCAGTGGCTTGCCCCAGTAACCTCTTCTCTTATGGATGTAAGAACTTGTATTTGGACTAGTGTGAGCTCTTGCATTTAATCCCAGCACTCAGAAGGCAGAGAATGGCCTGGTTTACATTGCAAGTTCCAGGCAGACTGGGTCTACAGGGAGACTCTGTCTCAAAAAACAAACAAATAAAAAAGATCATTTATATTCATTTTGCTCAATGTTGTTACTTGTAGTTAGGATGAAGTTGTGATTTTCAAGCTTCATACATGTAACCAGTAAGAAAGTATATTTGATTTTTTATATTAGCCTATACAATTTACCTAGCACTGTGTTTTAATCTTCTGAATTGAGTATTATAATTTTCAATAGTTTACAGGTATCAAAACTAAAGTAGCAAGAAGTATGTGATGATAGTCACATAACAAATAAATAAAAGACCTAAGTTCAAGACAGTCCCACTCTGAAACCCGGGCTCTTGAGCATTTTGCTAAATTGCCTCCTTTTCAGCACAAGGAAGACCATCCAGAAATCAGGCTAAAGTAAAGAGTTTCGAACAGTCCTATCAGGGGAAAGATTGCAGAGAATATGTAGGTGAAAAATGGTGAACTTTGTGAAGAACAAATTTAAAACCACTGTGACATCAAAGAGATGTACCTTCTCTTCCTGGAAATAGTTCATAGTTTTCAGAGGGCCCCACCTTAAAGACCACATTTTACTTCCTCCTGTACCAGTATTTACAGTTCTCTTTCTTATTTACACCCTAATGGAGTTTTGTCTGACCTAATAACTACAGCCAAGGCTACATGGCAAGTAGGTTACTTATTTCATCTTGAGATACCCGTGTCCCCAGAAGGCCTCTGCAGCAGCACGCCGACTCCAACATCAAGTCACTGTGATACATCCACCCATCTCACTCTCGATGTCTGCAAACATTTCCAAGCTGTTTCACCTCCATTTGTACTAGCCCTTTCCCAATCTATTCTCCACTTTTTAGCCAACATGAGCCTTCCAAAGCACCAATTTACTCGTCTCACTGCATTATGTAATATCTGAGTTCTGTCACTCTTAAAGAAAATCCAAATATTTAAGAAGAATCTTATTCAAGGTATCTTTGATGAGAGGGAACACAGTGAGTCAAAGGCATGAAATTGCTAAGGGAGAAGAATGATAGAAATGTTGTAGTGTCTGGCATTCTTGAATTCAGAACTATTAACCTCAACTTTCATCTTTGCTGTTCATTGGAGCTTATCTGATCAATGAGAATAAATGACAGTTCCACTCACCCTATGGTTTATACTAAAAGTCATGGAGTGAGATGTGACTTCCTTCTCTCACCCTAGAGACTTGACTCAGATAGCATAAGTGATGTAACTATCAACAGCCTAACAAAATATTTCCTTCCTTGGAGCATCATCACAAAAGGCAGACTTGGTATTACTTCTTCTATACAACCTTGCCCCATAAAATCTGATCCACAAAAGCTAGACAGAATGAATCTATCTGAAGACATTTATTCTCTTCACTATAGCCCACTGACTTCTTTTTGGCTCATCAAACATTTCAAATACACTGCCACCTTCCGTTTTGTTCTTGTGATTCCTTCTCAGAATTTTCTCCTTCCAGATGTCTACATCTCTTCATTTATAGCTTCATTCAGGTTCTAGCTCATACGTCACTCTAATAGAGACAGAATTATGCTACCAAGCAGTATAACTATTCACTGCTCTTTTCCTCACTCTCCTTTAATTTCCTTCATGCAATACCATTTCTTTCTACTGCTCCCATCTCCACCTGCCTCTACCTAGCACAATGTAACCCTGATAAAGGACTGCATGTGCTCACTTCCTCTTATCCCAATGACAATCCCTGTAGCATAGAGTGTACTTAAGAAGTATTTGATATTAATAAGTCTATGTCTGTCAACTCTATAAAGATATGGCTCCATAAGATTATGTTGTTGACCACCGAGTCTCTCATGCATAGTGGAGTCCAGCTTATAGAACATTATATATGATGACAAATAAAAATTTGAATTTATGACTTAGTAAAATGCATGACTAGGATATCATATTGACCATGGGATTAAGAACCTACAAGGTATAGGAAAAGAATTTTCAAATGTGAGGAAGGTGCTCTGTTGCCTAGGGAGGTCATCTGGAAAGAACAAATTGAGACCCCAGTTTGACTAGTTCACAGTTAGGTTCTGGGGACTAGGGAGATGGCTCAGCAGTTAAGAGCACTGGCTGCTCTTGCAGAAGACTTGGGCTCAATTCCCAGCACCCACATGGTGGCTAACAACCATCTGTACCTCCAGTTCCAGGGGAATCTGATGCCTTCTTCTGACCTCCATGGGTATTGCATGGCACAGGTACACTTACATACATGCAGACCATACATTCATGCACATAAAATAAAATAATAATTAAAAGATTAGGTTCTGTAAAGGAAATTTTGAAAAGCTTACAAAGTTTTCTTGAGTTTAGAAGTGATGCACAGGTGACCTTGAAGATGAATCAGTTGTAATTTATACCAGGATGTAGCCTCACTTGAGGACAAATTTTTGAGTCTTCTGTGCCATCAAGTAGTGCCATGCACCTCCAGTAGAGCAGAGCTGAGCCTGGGAAAGGCAATGCCTATCATAAATACCCATGGGCATTTCCAAGTTTGATTCCAGGGCCTCAGAAGGCCTGATGTTAAGAAGTTAGGGAAACCACTGTTCCATGAGGAGTTGCATTATATAGCTCAAGTCTGCTACAGAGGATCTCTATATTCTGAGATGTTTTATTACTGGGCTAGTTCAACTGTACATTTTGCTGATCTACCTAAAATGTAAATAGGAACAGCCAGACTCACTCTAGCTGCTGCCTCACTTCCAATTCTGCAAGTAGACAATCAATAATGATTTTAGTTAAGATATTATGTTCCAATGGACTGATTCTAAGAATGTCTTGATATAAAACAGGCATATAAAATGGGGACAGAGGGACAACTATTCACATTTCAGAAAACATAAGTAATAATGTATCATTTGTGTGTCCGAGAACAGCAAGATGAGAAGTAAGGCTTGCCCTGCTGGTCAAGCCTTATACCCACCGCCTAGGGACCATGGAATTGTGAAATGACACTTCACAATTCTGAGCCTCCTTTGTCCAAGAAACATTGTTTCCTGTATTCATCTTAAAACTCAAAGAGTTTAATAACAGCAATAGATGTACTAATATTTGATGAAGTACTTATCATATAGATGTGTCACTAAGCCTTCTAATTAATCCTATAGAGAAGGAATATCATTCTAATTATAGAGAGGAAGAAAATAGAAACTTTATAATACAGGAGTCTGCCCAGTTCACAGACCTGTGAGAGGTGTCTGTGGTACTGTGTTCCTTAATCACTCAGTCTCCTCCTGTAGCACTTTCTCATGTAGGGGACCATGTTCCAGGGAGTATAGTCTATATGGAAAATAAGTCAGCACCCTATAAATAACCAAAGACATCAAATGTCAGTGTGGGAATCTAGTAAGGAATGCCTATAATCACAGGAATGTCTGAATTCTGCTTATACACAAGCAAAGATCAAGGTCTGGTTTTCCTGAATTGAGTTATTGCTCTTAAAGAAGTAAATCAGATGAAGTTATGGGGCTCAACTAAAAGACTGGAAAGTCTTACCATACCTGTTCCCAAATGTTACCACTCGACCACAGAAGGCAAAGGGGAAGAGGAGGGGAGAAAACAGTCAGAAACAGAGCACATGCTTCCCCAGGGACTTTCCCCAAAAAGAAGTGAAAGGAGGGGGGAGACATAGGAGAGATTCCATTCAGTGGTCTGCCTGAGCTTTCAGGCAGGCAGGACTAGGGTAGACAGCAAGGCCCCCAGGGCGGGCAATTTAAGGAACCATGGATTCTCTGACGTGTGTAGCTGCAAGGTGCACGCTCAGGGTGAACATCACGGTGATCGCTTCAACCTATGAAGCTCCCTGGCCTCATCCTCATCCTGGCAATGCATTCACTGTCTTAAAATCAAATGTGTCAAGTGGGCAAATTCTTCCTGTATGAAGGCCAAAGTGAAAAGAGAGGTGGAGGCTTGTATCCCCTTCCTCTCCTAGTGAGACAACTGCTTAGTGCCATCTATTTACCATGTCTCTGGGCTCTCACTTCTCCAACTTTACTATGTGTGGCAGAATGATCTGTTGCTGTAATTCTGAGCAAGGGCCTAAGGTCTGCAGTTTCTAACAAGCTCCCAGGTGATGTTGATTTGTGTTGATCTATTTATCAGGCACTGAACAGTGAGGCCTGTCCTCAAGTACAAGTGATAACTCATAGAAATTAACTCAGTTCTCCACCAAGTCAGCATACCTGAAGGGCCAGAGAACTCTTCAGAGAACAGGGCAGATGTAGAGGTCAACAGAAGGAGGATCGCTAGAGGGAAAAAACAATTACAAATACATAGGCCCCTTAGTATTAACAGAAATGTTCGGAGAATATAAGATGCAAGAGCTCAACCCAAGGTCTGATTAAAATAACAAAGTTTCTACTTGTTTCCCGCCATTTCCCTCCAAATTCTCTTCCTTCCATG
This sequence comes from Rhizomys pruinosus, assembly GCA_009823505.1. Taxonomy (NCBI): domain Eukaryota; kingdom Metazoa; phylum Chordata; class Mammalia; order Rodentia; family Spalacidae; genus Rhizomys; species Rhizomys pruinosus. Next base: position 2,864,018 of record VZQC01009036.1, on the reverse strand, counting down.
TCCCACCATCTTGTCCTAAGAAAGCCCTAATCATCTCATAAGAATCAAAGACAAAGCTAATCTTTGAGCTATCTTAGCATATGTATCACCTCTGCTTGGATGAGTCATCACCCAATGACTTATACATGGAAAAGGAGAGCTGTGTAGAGGAATGGACACAATAGGAGTTTTAAAGATGGAATTTGCTTTGATTTTTAATTTTTTCTTGAACTGGTTTTGTATCTATTCCAAAATCATGAAAATTAAAACCATGAATATTCATTGTCTGATTAATGTCAGTTTATTGTTTAAATGTAGATGCTGGGGCTGAAGAGATGGCTCAGCAGTTAAGAGCACTGGCTGCTCTTGCAAAAGACCTGGGTTCAAATCCCAGCACCAACATGGCGACTAACAACTGTCCATATCTCCAGATCCAGGGGATCCGAAGTTCTTCTTACCTCCATGAGCAATGCACGAAACAGCTACACTTATATATATGTAGGCAATTCACTTATATACATAAAAAATAAAAATCAATAAAATAAAATTAAAAAAATAGATATAGATGCCATTCAGCAACAGGAATGTGATTCCCTGAAACTAGATCTGTAATTTTGCTTGTGCAGGCTTCTCTGGGGAGCAGATCCTTGGGAACCATTTAATTCCTGGCCTCTTGGGTCTTTTTTCTAGATTTATGAAGGGCCGTTCTAGTGCCCTTTTTGTTGCCATGATAAAAACACTCTGGTAAATAGCAACTCAGTTGAGGAAAGGTTTGTTTCAGTTTACAGGTTATAGTCCATCACTGAGGAAGCCAGGGCAGGATCTCAAGTGGAAACAGAGGGCAGAAGCCACGGAGGCCACTGCTTGGCTCACTCAGAAACCCAGAAGCACCTTCCCAGGGAACAGGGTTAGCCCCAGTGGGCCGGGCCCTCCTACATCAACTAACAACCAGGAAAATACCCCAAAGGCAAACCCATGGAGGGATGATATGGATCATCCCTCAATTTTCAGGCTACTCTAGGCTGTGTGGAATTGACATTAAATGCCTGCTGAGATGTGGGGAAGTACTGAGTTTTCATAGGGAGCGATTTGCAATAAGCAACTTTATTGGTGAGAATTCTAGTGGTTCACCCTAGAGGTACAGACTGTGTCTTTGTGCCCAGAGATGGGACTTTCTGTCACCCCAAAAAGGTATTTACAGTTTGCTTTGTGTCCACATAAAGTCTCCCCTCATGAGCAATATCAACAAAGCAGGGAGGAAATCACTGGAATTCTTTTTCTCAACAAGGAATCTATCTACAAACAGCTAAAACATAAAGGTATTACACATTCTTTAAGTAAACCAGATGTTTTAAGAATAATTTCTAATTTGGTTTGTAGTAAAGTCATTATGTCAAGGGCCTAAAGTGATACTGGGTTCAAACTCACCATGACAGTGGAGTATAGTTATTATGACTTTCAAATCCTAGATAGCATTATTCTCTCACTTTGATATTCTTCAGCCAGGAGAAAGTTTCCGTCTTCTATGCCAGAGCAACTGTTCAGAAAGAATCAACATATACAGGATAAACATAAAGCTATTTTGTGTCCTGAAGTTATTCTATGTAGAAGGAATTAGTAGGGGCACTGACTGAAAGCAGACATTAGCTGGACACATCAAAACAGCTATATTATCAAGTCTTTAATAGTAAATAGTCAATGCTAGAAAGGTTGAGGACATATATGGATACATTTTAATGTCATCTTGATATAAATTTCTACAGCAATGGTCTCACAAAGGTATCAAAGGTAAAACATGACTATAAGACAAGAGAAATGAACATATATGAGTACACTGTGTCCAACAATTTTTAAGGGATAAGAGAACATCAACTTTTTTTGTCTTTTTGAGCTGGCCTGGAACTTGTTGTCTTTTTGAGCTGGCCTGTAGAACAGGCTGGCCTTTAACTCACAGAGATCTGCCTGCCTCTGCCTCCCAAGTGCTGGGATTAAAGGAGCATACCAGCGTGCTGATGTCTGGCTTAAAGATAGTTCTTAGCCACCATGTGGTTGCTGGGACTGGAACCCCGAACAGTCGGCACTCTTAACCACTGAGCCATCTCTCCAGCCCCCGCGAACATCAACTTTTAGCTTCAATTTTAATTTCTTTAAACTGTCCATCCTGCTGACCTTCAGAGTTTCACATACATGCATGGTTTTTTATTGCACACCTAAACATACAATTTTGATAATTAATAAAACTATGAAACTTTGCTAGAAAGTTAAACCTTACAAGTTTTAATTTTTTTAATTTATTTTTGTATGTGTATGAATGTACTGTCTGCATGTAGGTTGGTGCACCCGTGTTGTGCAATGCTGCAGAGGCCAGAAGAGAGTGTCGGATTCCCCTGGAACTGGAGTTAAAGATGGTCCTCAACCACCATGTGGGTGCTGGGGATAGAACCCAGGTCATATGCAAGAGCAGTCGGCGCTCTTAACCGCTAGGCCATCTCTCCAGCCCCAAGCTTTACATTTGGGATTCAAAGTTAAAAGGTTTACAATTGTGAATGAATGAATGAAATGTATGAACAAGAATAGTCAAATTGTTATCCAAACGTGTCAATCACAATTGAACCCATTACTGCCACCTGGTGGCAGCATACCCTAATTGAAGAATCAGCTTTTAAGTGAAGTCCAGAAGCCCACATCTATAAAGTGACAGAAGTCACATTACAAAATAATATAAAACACATTAAGTGAGAGAATCACCCCTGTGATTTGAAGGCAATACTTACATTTTCATTGACTTTATCAAACAGGAGGAACACAACGTTGTGGTTCATCATGAAACATTGGTTCATGACTTACTTCCTATAGGCTGTGTCTGAAGGTATTTATTCATTTAGAGAGTCATAAAAGTCATTTTAGCCATAAGGTAGTGGGACCATCTCTAGTTGCCAACTTGTCTAAAAAGGTAAGAAAGGGTATCTTACAGTATCCTTCCTGAGGTTAAAATTCAATGGCTGTACAGTGGCCATTGATCTATACCACCAGAGTATTCCACAGTTAACTACCTTGACCCTAAAATTCCCTTAGCTCAATGGATTCATGCATTATTTTGTGAAACTGCTCTCAATATCAGGGCCACAGTATACAGCACATCCGATCGGAATCTCTGGGGATAGAAGCACTACTGATATTCTTATTGTAAGTTTCCCAGGGTCTCAGATGTATATCCAATGTTGAGACCCACTGACCTGGAGTGAAGAAAAAGTTAGAGCTTATGCAATGGAAAAAAATATTTTCCCATTTAAAATCAGTCAAACCTGTAGCAAAGCCTCAAAGAAAATTCAAGCATGCATGAAAATATGCAACCAAAAAACCCGAAATGTTATCGTCATAGATCCTCCAAAATGCTTCAGTTTCTGAAGAATAATAGAAAGTTGCTAACTTTCATCGACCTTGTGATGCAGGTGTTTCCTGCACACATTTCACTGAACCTTCTTTCACGTGTTGAGCTGACTTTATTCTTCCTCAACCCACTTATGGTTTCAGAAACTTAACCCAAAATAGAATCATGTTCAGAAGATCGTCTGAGTTGTAAGTAGCATAGCACAGATTTCAACTTTAGAGTGTCTGACTTCAAAACTCACGGCTATTTCCTTGTTCAAATCTAGAAATAGAATAGCCATCAGCCTTCCAGGGCTCTGCTTTGATTTATCAACGATTGCTTTTCAAGCCCCACAAACTGCTGGCCTCACAAGCCTTACTCGCTACATTCTAAGCCAGTGGTTATAAATGATTGAGCAGCAATGATTTTTGCTAGTAATTAGCAGACTATACCCAGAAATGCAATTCAGCAATTCATCTGGCTTTCAGTATGTATATCTCCTCATTCACCAGCCAACCTACTTCAATGAACTCTACAAGTGTTACAAAGGCAGTTGCTGTTTGTAGCATAGGGGGGAGGGGCCAAGGGGGTATAAAAGAGAACACCATATCTTAGGCAGAGTTCCTAAGGTCCATCCAGGGTCCTGGATGGCTGCATGAGGGAGGAGGATCACCAACAATCCCATAAGTGACCCTCTCATTCATTTTATCTATAAGCAAGTCCAATTAAACTTGATAGGATCTTCCAAACTGTGGTTTTGGTGAGTCTTTCTCACTTTGCATCTGGGACCAGGGGAGGGGAAAGCGGAGCACTACTTGGGCACATACCTCCCCGAAGGAATTTTAACAACACTGTTGGCTGATTAAGAGTGAACTAGCTAGGCGTGGAGGCACATGCCTTTAATCCTAGCACTTGGGAGGCAGAGGCAGGTGGATCTTTGTGAGTTCAAGGCCAGCCTGGTCTACAGAGTGAGTTCCAGGACAGCTGGGGCTACAGGGAGACTCTCTCAAAAAGACCAAAAAAAAAAAGTGAACTAAACATACACTGGAGTTAACAAATAGTTTATTCCTGGAGGACATAACTCTGGTACATATATAACATCTATATAGGCATATTTTTAGCAATACAGTGGGGAGGGAACCACAACAACATAGGGATTGGGTCAAAGAACGGACTGATACAGTTAAATTCTGCCCAAAACAATGGACCTTTACAGAGAAAAACTTTAAAGACTGAAAGATGAAGGACATGTATGGCAGAATGCATGAAATGGAAAGAGGAATGTGTCTTAATTGAACTGAAAAATAATGTCTGAAATACACAAAACATCAATAAAAGTATAAAAAATAGTGTTCAAAATCCGTGTCACGGATTTTTTTCAGTGGGAAATTTTGGTAAGAAAAATGAAGCTCCTTCAGTAGTTTCACGCTCAAGTGGGTTGTGGACTGCTTTGGGCTTCACCTCCACCCCTGGCTGCTTCAGTTTCTGCTGGCAGAATCTTGACCCAGTCAGTGAAAACCATAAAGCAGAGTTCTCTGCATTTCTGCCATATCTGTATAAGGTAGACCCCTGCATTGCACTGCACTGCACATCCAAATGATGGATTTGTATCTGGTAAATTCAAAGTCAATACACATGTGCAGTTCAACCCTGTCATTCTCCAGCCTTATGTGTTTCCAGTGTCTTTCTCTTACTTATAAAGGTGTAAACCTGGCAGCTCTGCCTGTGCTTGGTTTGAGCCTTGTCTGTCACTCTGAAACATTGCATCTCATCATTTTTCTCCCCTTCTCATATCTTTGACCCTGTCTAGAATTCAGTCTCAGTCCCATACTTCCCTTGATTTATCTACAAAACATTTTCAACGAACATACTCCCACTAAAGCCTTAACATGACAGCAATCATTAATGTTGGATTCTATGGCCAGCAACATGAGCTGGAATCAGCCAGGTGAGTCTTCGGCTGTCACCTGGGTTTCTTCTGTCATCTGGCCTGGGGATTCATAAGTGGAGCTGAACTTGCTCATCTTTGGTGTGAGTTGTCAGCTGGGCAGACACAGGGTCTTGGCAAGAACAGCTCTTCAGGAGTACTGGTCTCTCATCCTCTAGGAGAATAGACTAGACTTCACCTGGTGGTGAAACAAGAGGGGCTGTTGCTGCTTCCTCGTCTATGATAGACCCAAAGGCAGACAATATTTATGTATGTTTTTATTAATAAATATCAATCTACTTTAGAGCCCTTCCCAATCCTCACCTTATATCCCCCACTGGATTTCATGCATTTGTCATGTATGTTAAGGCCTCTCCTCTGAAGCATTTGTACCCAGATGTCCCTAGCTTAAGTTCATGCCTGGGGTCCAGTCAGGCTATCTAGTGTCACTTTTAAAGATGACCAACTCTTTGTCATCCCAGTAACAATTTCCAATATTTCCTTGGATAAAGTTAGGTTCTGCTGCCCATTTCCCCAGGTCTGTGCTGGGTTTTTGTCTGACTGATTTGGCATGAATCTGGTGTGTGCTGTCACCATGGCTGCAAGTTCATAAGAGCAAGTTCCCAGAGGCCTGAAAACCTTATGATCATGCACCACCTCTGGCTCTGACATTCTTCCTGGCCCCTCTTCCGTAATGGTCCTTGAGCTAGGTCGGTTAGTTGAATTTTATCTGCCACATCTGGCTGGCTTACAAAGATGCTTTAAATGTTAGTTTTCATATCTTCAACAAGAAACATCTCTCTTATCACAATATTTAGTTAGGTACTCCATCATAGGCTCCCAAATCCCACCGTTCCCTTTCCTGATCTTACTTTGCATTAAGCTGATGTTTGTTTGTATAACTATTTGATTAAACATGGCCACCCACCGGCCAAAGTAGCACATACCTGCAGTCCTGGCCCTGTGAAGGCTGACGAAGAAGGATCATGACTTAAAGACCACTGTGAGTCATACAACCAGATCCTGTCAAATAAAAAGAATCTGATTTTCCCCTGCTATGAGCTCCAGGATCCAGGAATCAGGGACAGAGTCCAAATCTTTTTATCTTTGAGGATTACCACACAGCCAGTCCAAACACACCATTCAATGCACTGGACATAAGAAGGTAAGTGCAAAGTGCTTGAGAAGGTCTACCTAACATCCCAGTTCCTAGATTAGGACAGTCATCAGGTTGGATTGCCACTTTATATACTTTCGGTTTCCACAATCAGAAGTTAAGCATATGCCCATAAATACCAAAACTGTCCTCAAAAGCAAATGAAGTCTTCAAGGCCAGCCTGGTCTACAGAGCGAGTTTCAGGACAGCTGGGACTACAGGGAGACCCTGTCTCAAAAAGCCAAAAAAAAAAAAAAAAAATGAAGTCAATAAGTTAACTTCTAGGGTCAATGAATATACATTGCATCCTTTTATATTTTTAATGTGTGAAAAAAATCTCATGAAAATGGGAAGTGCTAACTGTATTAATCATTATGGCTACATGCAGAAGCACGTCTGTGATCTTGTGCTATCTATGTTTGATCAGCAAGACAGGGCCCAGAGGAGTCACTGACAGTCACCTTAATCTCACAATGGAACTGCTTTTTTCCACCAGGTAGAGAAGTTCCCAGGTTTAACCTTCTATTTCAACAAAAACACCCATGATTTTTCAGTTAAGCCCCTTATATTTTTAGTGCTGAAAAATCCATCAGAATGGCCAAAAAAGCTTACAATTTGTAGGCTCTGAGAAGCAAAACCACTGGGGTAGACTGAAATGAAACCCAGCCAGGAGTAGTAGGTTGAGGTTGACAGCTTTGTAGAAAAAAAAAAAAAAAAAAAAAAAAAAAGACTCAAACCCATTTCTTCTGTTTTTCATGTCTGTCTGCAGGGGCCCTCTTTACTTTGTACTTTTTGAGAGTCAAAACTATACCTGCCCATTTCTGGTTTCCTAGTATTTGAAGTAATCACTATGCTAACCTTATCAGTGGAATTAACTTTCCAAAGGTAGAAATACTTAATCTCAGAAATTCAATGTTCCTTGTGTTACAGATGAGTGACTAGCATGCTGTTTCCCCTGAAAAAGATATTTTTTTAGAAATCTTAAGACACAAGTTTCTATTTCTTGTCTCCTCTTGTGTTCTCTCTCTTTTTAATTACTTTATATCAACATGTCTCCCAAAGGACTTCCTAAAATTCCCTGGATGGTCAAGAGGTCTCAAGAGCATGAGGTTATACTAAAGAAGTAGCCAGAAGTAGACTTTAAACTATCTCTGTGCTACATACCCTTTTAACTTCAGCATTACATGCGTTAGTCATGAGCGAGTTATGATAGACTGGGATGACATGACTAATCCACCCAGAGATAGAAGTGCTCCACACAACAGCGTATTGTATCTCTATTCAAGATATGTTCTTCAATTAGCCCTTTACTCCTAGGATAACATACGAGGACACCCAGTACACAAACTCCTTCCAAATCCAGCCTGTAGGATCCAAAACTAGAATTTGGGAATACAATTCTATAACCAGAAAAACTGGGTTGGCCTTTTGTTTTGTCAATTACTGATAATGTAACATTGAGAAAGAGTTAAATATCTTTCAGAATTTTCCCCTTATCTTTAAAATGGGGGGGGGTACTAATATCAGCATCACTGAGATGTAAAATGTAGGTGACTTCATATTTGCAAAGCATTTAGCATTACACCTACCTGGATTATAATTATTCCGTAAATTTACCTTCCGTGATTCTATCCCTGCTGCTCGGCTCTTTTGTAGTATGTAAACTAAGCAGCAGCAGCAGCAGCATCTAGAGACTCAACCATGTAATAAGCACATCTTATGTGCCAGATCATGTATGATAAGTTATCTGGGCCATTGACATTTGGAACAATTTGTTGTATAGAAACAAATAAGGGGGCTGGAGAGATGGCCTAGCAGTTAAGAGCACCGACCGCTCTTGCAGAGGACCCGGGTTCGATCCCAGCACCCACATGGCGGCCGAGAGCAGTCTGAAACTCCAATTCCAGGAGAACTCCAGTTCCAGGGGAATCCGATACCCTCTTCTGACCTCCGCAGCATTGCACGACACGGGTGCACAGACTTGCATGCAGACAGTACATTCATACACATACGGAAATAAATAAAGTTAATTAAAAAAATTAAAAAAAAAAGAAACAAATAAGGCGAGGGAAAGTCATGTCTAATTTATTGAACCCCTGTACTTAGTTTCTTGTGGATTTTAACTTTTCATTTACAAAAGAGTGATAATTCCTGTTTGACAGAACTCATGTAAGAATTACCTTAAAGCAACATCTTACTCCAAATCATGCTCCACGAAATATGAAAATATTTGACTGGAGGCCTGGTACATAGAATGTATTCAGTAAATATTGCCAAAGTTCCTTTCCCAGCCTAAATCACTGCAGCCTACTCCGCGCTACTGGCTTGGATTTACATTCAAGATAGTACCTTTAATACATTCTTACACATAATTACAGGACCCTTTATAGCCCACTATCTGTGAAAATTGGGGGAAATGACTTTATAGAATAATGTTCATCATGCCTGAACAGCTGAGAAAGAAAGCCATCTTCACACCTCCGATCACAGCGCAGGGTTTTAATAGCCCTTGTCTAAGATACCATTCCAAACTACAGCAAGTTCACTGCAAATGCTTCTGGACTTGATACATGGGTGACAAAGGAGATGCCACTGAAATATGCAAACTCAGGAAAAGTGTAAATTTGAGACAATAACGGATTTGAGATTGCCCTGAAATGCTCCAGGGCGTGTCCAAGGCCATCAATTGAAGAGGGTTTGCAGAAGTAAATGTACAGACTGGTTGGCTGTGTAGGTTTCTAAGGGCCACATTTCCTACAGCTGGAAGAGACTAGCTGCTTAGAGCCCTTGGTGTAATGAACCATACTTTAAAACTTCAATAATACACCATTGAAAAACTCAGCCAATTCATAATATTACCTTAGTGACTGTAGGATTTGCTGGTTTGAAAGGTGTGAAGAGAAAAGTAAAATGGGGAAAATAAAGCATAAAGGGAACAGCGTCTTCCTCTGCTGGAACATACACTGATGTCTGTACTGTTACTGCTTTTCAGGAATGCCAAGTGTTTTCTCAAATCTTACCCAATTCTCTTCAGTGTCTTCTCCCAAGTTCAGGATATAAATAAGCTTCTAAGGGACTTTCATAGCAATAGTAATGATAATGGGGAAATGCATTGAGGAGATTTGTGCTAGAACAACACACACACAACACACACACACACATGCACACACACAACACACACGCAAGCACGCGCGCACACACACACTTGTTATCTATAATTTATAAATGAGGAAACTTAAAGACAAAGAAATAAGTACCCTGACCAATGATAGACAGTAAGTAATTGAGACTGACAAGACTGTAATCCAGGCACTGAACCAAGGACCAACCTCATTTTCTGAAAGAACAGCTGTAACAGTAAAGTGTCCAAAGGAAAAGTTTCTTTTAATTTTTGTGTATTTTGTACATGACATCTTAATCAGTCTTAATTGTTTTTATTACCCCCCCTCCACTGGCACCCTTGCACAGCACCCCCCCCCCCCAGACTGAACTCTTACATTCTGTCATTTGTGTGAAGGTCTATTGTGCCAAATGCCTCTCCTGGCCATTCCACAGTGCAGCTTCATCAACTGATCTCTAGTCAGCCTATCCAGAGTCCCTTACTTTAAGAAGACCAGTAAACCTCTGCAAAGAAAAGCGTGAAAAAGACTGAGAAAGAGATGCAAGGCATGTTGGCCTCACCCAGCCATAATCAGCTGCCAGTATTTCTTCACGTGAGTCTGTGTTTTGCTGCCCATTTCTGCAGTTCCATGCTGGGTTTTGTCTGGTTGAGCTTGCATGGGTTTTGTGCATGCTGACACCACTGCTGTAGGTTCCTATGAGCAGGGGCTTTTAGGATTCTATTTCCTATGGTCGTGTATCACCTCCTTGGCTCTTATAATCTTTCTGTCCCTCTTCCACAATATTCCCTGAGCCCTGGGTGAGTGAAGCTGAATACAGGAGATCTGCCCATGGACACTCTGACTTCGAATCCCCACAGTATATCGTTTCATGACCTTTTGAGTTCCTGGCCCCCTGTTGCATGAGGAAGCTTCCCTAATGAGAGTTAGAGGTTAACTAGTGTCTTCTTGGCCCTCCATTTCATGTCGTGTGAGCCTTAGATTTAGAAGTTGTATTGTAGATGTGTCACTCAGGCTTGGGCTATCACAGACAATGTGTGTGAGCAGTTGAGGTATTCTGTAATAGTCTTCATCTGGTGCAAAAGAAGCTTCTTTATTGAGTGGTGTCTGGGATATTTGTCCATAAATAAAGGATATCTATTTTGCACTTAGTAAGAAGTTACCTGAATCTAAGGATGTGACAACTTAGGGAATTTCTCTAAGATCTATGGCCTCTCCATCCATGTGTATCTGGTTATGTTTACAAAATCACATGAGTTTTCTTCCATTAAGTGGGTTTTAAGTCCAATTAGTTAGCCATTGATTGCTCCAAGATAAAAGTGCCACTGCTGCACCAATATTGTATGCTGTCCCAGACATTGATTTTGACATTTGGTGTTAAAGCTGCTGTTGGACCATGCATTGCTGCTCTCTCTTAGACACTTGCATAGTGTTCCCCAAAGCTATGAGAGCTAGCCTTCAGGGGAGGTGATCAAACAGATCATGAATGTATAGTGGATAACATTTACTTCATGTATACTGTCTCATTTTCTAATATGGATTCTAACAAATCCCTCTTTCATATTTGGAGAATCAGAGATGAGATTTAGGATCTTGGTGAATATCATGGTGAGTTGGTGACTTGGCAGCCCCATAGGAGCTTCATTATTTAATGTCTTGTCACATTGGGAGATAAGTCAGCCCTGTAAGCTTCAGTACTTAACAATTTATCACATTGGGAGAGTTGCTTCACCTACCAAACACCTCCTCTAAGCCAATTCCTTAATCTACAAAATTTCCAAACCTATGTACCTAATGGGTTGGTAGATCATCAAATAAAGTTATATCATAAAAACAGCAAAATTCATTGTTTATAACATGGCTCTACTAAACGCATCATTCTGAACATAATTATCTCTCAATAAATTAATAAAGCTGATTTTTCTTTTTCCATTATTTTGAAGAAATATTGGATGGTTCTTCAACTGAGTTTTATCTGATACAGACTTTCCACCCAGGTATGTGGAACATAGGTAACAGAAAATGACTTTATTTTTTTACCCAGAAACCAGACTGTAGAGGGTTTGATAACGCTAGGCTTAACTAGACTTTGAAAGAAAAAGTTTCAGTTCTAGCAGGAAGCTGGTAAAGTAGAAAAGTGAAGCTTCATTTCATAAGCAGTTTCCTTTTTCCTCAGAGGGGAACGCCAAGTGATTTGTGTGTGCACACATTTGTCTCTGCAGTGGTCAAAATTAAAATTCTTAGAAGGAATCATTGAGAAGCAATCATTCAAAAACCTTAAAAAGTGACACCTTGAAGAGCTCTGTGCTGCGGATTTGTCAGTGTTAGCAATGACTCCCACTGTGATTCTTCATTCAGATTTATTTCTCTCTCAACATTAAGTGCCACAAAGCTGTGCAGTGTAACAATGAGTGGACAAAGTAGAGTGAACAAGCAGGAGCACCCCAAGATGAAACTCCTCGGATTTCTAAAGCAAAGAAACTAACAAAAGCCCAGCTCCTTGGTATCACTTCATGCTGACAATTTTGCATTTAACTGTAGATTGCTGGGATCCTCTATTTTCAACAATTAGAGATCTGCATGAAATTTGCCATGGATTTTTCTATATCACTGTGTAAAGCACTTTTGTTCTCACGATCTCAACCGACCTTGCCACTAATGTGATGAGGTAGGCATTACTGTGTTCTCCTTTCACAGCTATAAGAATTGAAATCAGAGAAAACCACCATCTTCCTTCTGCATATTTAAATTGGCCAATTCTTTACATCATTTTTGAATACAAAGCATGTTTAAACTAATTACAAAGGGGCTGAAGAGTTGGCTCAGTGATTAAAAGCACTGACTGAGTGCTCTTGAAGAGGTCCCGGGTTCTGTTCCCAACATGGTGGCTAACAACCATATATAACTCCAGTTACTGTTCAAGAAATTATCATTTACCTCCATCCCAAGTTGTAAATGCTAGTCTTTTAATTTGTTTCCAATAAAAGACTGTTAACTTAAAGTGGTGCTTTGTAAAGCTGAGACCTGAAGTCGGACAAAGCAATTGGAGGGGAGACCACTGCCCAGTTAAATGCCCACAGCCCAGTATTGGGTTTCCCCCTTCCAAATTCCCAACACCAACCTCTGAGCCTAGAACCTTACTAAAGACAGACAGCTGCGGGTGTCTTTGTCATCTGTGGCCATGTAAGTCTAGCTGTATTTTTCTTTGGGGGAGAAGGGATCCCAGTCACTAAATGGTCTGTTCAGGCAGTGGTGCTCTTAACAAAGGAAAAACCACATTCATATATTTAGGAGTTCTCGATTTTGCTGTGATTACCTGTTTTATGTAACTATTTGAGATCATCTGTGCAAGACACGTGATTTAGTGTGTCTGTAACTCAATCCTTGTGTGTATAGTAGAAGCAATAGTCAACTAAGCCAGTCTCTTCATGCCTAAAAGACAATACCCATCACCTTTGGTTCAGTTTTAATTTATGATTACAGTTAACCTTGGCCTCTTTAAAAAAAAAATAATAATAATTCCAGTTACAAGGGATCCAGCATCCCCTTCTGACTGCTGTGGGTGCCACAGGACGTGGTGCACTCAGACACATGCAGGCGCGACATTCAGACACATAAAATAAAGAAATAAAAAATTAATTACACAAATGCTAATGGGGAAATGACACCAAAAGATTAATTACAGAAAATTAATAGCAAATAAATGTCTTCCTATAAAGTCTAGGGAGTTAAAATTAGGGACCTCTATTTCTAAAACATATGAAAAAGTATCCATTCTCATTACCCATTCAGCACATTCTGTAATCAAACTTTAGGCCAGGGGTATCAATGAAATAATGAGGCCCAGTCTCCTGCTGACAGGGATAAAGTATACAATTTAGTTACAGAGATAAATATAAGCTTAATAAAAAGATAAAGCAGGAAGGTGGGAAATTAATCCTTAATTTACTCTAAGATTTTCCTTTTTTAATAATGATTTTATTGATGTTTTATTTATTTCAGACTTCATTTCTCAGTTCAGTTTAGACATATTCATTCCCCTTCCCCTTCCCCCCACTCCACCCCAGATCATGCACTCTGTCATAACTGTCCTGCATCTTCTCTCAGTCTTTTTTTTTTTTTTTAAATTTTTTTTTTATTAATTTTATTTATTTCTGTATGTGTATGAATGTACTGTCTGCATGCAGGTTTGTGCACCCGTGTCGTGCAATGCCGCGGAGGTCAGAAGAGGGCGTCGGATTCCCCTGGAACTGGAGTTCTCCTGGAATTGGAGTTTCAGACGGCTCTCGGCCGCCATGTGGGTGCTGGGGATCAAACCCGGGTCCTCTGCAAGAGCGTCGGCGCTCCCAACCGCTAGGCCATCTCTCCAGCCCCAATCTCAGTCTTTTTTTTATATTTAAGAATTCACATTTTACTCCTTTAATTTTATATTACTCTAAAATATGAATACATACTTTCCACTCATATACAGTAATTACAGACTCTGAAAATAAATGGTGGATCAATTCTAGAGCCCATTAAGAGATTTACATTGAAACAACATAGTTGCTTTTAGATAAACAGAAATATAACAATAATGTCGTTCAGCTTGCCTTTCATCTGGGGATTTGGTGTTAGCAACCACAAATGAGGAAGACCATTCACCACTTGTTTTTCTGGGACTGTGTTACTTCACTTAGCATAATGACTTTGAGTTCCATCCATTTACCTGCAAAGTTCATGATGTCATCCTTCTTTACTGCTGAGTAGTACTCCATTGTGTAGATGTACCACATTTTTGTCATCCATCCATCAGTTGAGGGGCATTTGGGTTGGTTCCAGCTCTTTGCTATTGTGAAGAGAGCTGCAATAAACACAGATGTGCATGTATTTTTGCAGTAGCATGAGTCTTATGGGTATATACCCAGGAGTGGTATGATTGGGTCAGGTGGTAGGCTCATTTTGAGTCTTTTAAGGGTTCTCCACACTGCTTTCCATAATGGTTGTAAATGCACCTTCTTAGTTCTTACTGGCACTGCTGGCTGTCTAAGCTGTAAAACTTGAGAGAGGCCTGCTCTGTGGTGCAGAGGCCTACGCTGTGGTGGAGGCCTGCTCTGTGGCAGAGAGGCCTGCTCTGTGGTGGAGAGGCCTGCTTTGTGGTGGAGAGGCCTGCTCTGAGGTAGAGAGGCTTGCTCTGTGGTGGAGAGGCATTCTGTGAAGATAGAATTGTCCCCTTCAGTTGCCAAGGTACCCAGTAGCTAATCCACGCCTAAAATCTCTGCAAAACTCTAAGCATTTCTAGTTTTTTTGAGGCGGTTTCTTTAACATTTTTCATCATGAAAGTTTACAAACAAAAATCTTAAGACCAGGTATGACGCCTCACAGCAGTAAATCACAGCACTTAGAGGAAAGGAGACAGAACACTATAAGTTTGAGTCCACCGGAGGTTACATAGTGAGACTCTGTCTTGAGAAACAAACAAAACATACAAAATAAAAGCCAGTAAAAAAAAAAAAAAAACATCGTGTTGAGCATTAAGCGTCTTAACAAATTGTTCTCAAATTTGAAGAAACATACTGTTTATTGCAAGGACAGATTTTCGAGCTCCAATCTCAGAAACTGATTCAGAAGATATTGGTACAGTTTGAGAATTACAGGTTTAAAAAAATACTCCCATCAGATCTGATGGTTCAGGTTTGAAGAATTTCATTACAGTAAGTACATCAGAACAATTTTAAAAACGTTCTTCTAAAATTGTCAACCTTCTACTAGAGCCCTGATTGTCTTTTTACAGTATACAAGAAATTTCATACACGTAGTTACATTCTTTCAAATAGTAAATGAGAAAGAATACACAGTCTAAGAGAGACAGGAAGAAAGGAGGAAAAGATGTTTTCATAATTCTGTTGTGAGCTCACATATATGTCTGGGAGTACACTGCACCACTTTGAGCAATGACAGGAAGGCATTTCATATCCAGGGGGAAATGTCTGCAAAATCCAATGACAAATATCATGGGTTGTGCATGGCACAAGCTTTTGTTCTTGACTCTACATGAAGAGAGATAAGTAAGAACGTAAGGCTGTTGTCTGCTTAAAGCCACAGTGATTAGGACAAACTCAGCACTGAACATAATGCACTTCCTTCACTAAAATGCACAGAGGCACCGCACAGTTGTGATTCAGCTTGGTCTAGTGGTTCGAGCTTTTCCAGGGAACAAGCTCTGTAGACATGGCACCATCTAGTTTGTTAGTGCTCTTCTCTTGGTGTTTAATACTCTGCATACACGGGGCACTCTGCCACACTAAGTTCACAGGACACAAAATGAATAGAGTTTTCTGAGGCTGAGGTACCGTTTGTACCACTGTAGCACCCCTCTCAGAGGCAGAAAATGGCTGCTCTTGGCTTCATTTAGCTAAGTACTCTTCCTTTTCCATGCCTGTGAGAGACAAGCTACCTCTTCTCTGAACCACTTTCCTCTTCCTCCTGGGGACTGAATAAATCTATGTTATCAGCCTCTCTTACAATTAGGTGCCCATGCACCTGTGTTCTAGCCAGAGGAGTGTAGATATCCACTTACACCCCACCCCCGGCCCAAGAGGGCTCCCAGCCCCCTCCAGTGCTCTATGTTTCTGTTAGAATAACCCCTTACTTTACTCTTCTTCTAAAACTATTACATTCAAAATGCACAATGTTCTGTAGAACAGGTACTTTGAGAGTCACTCTATTTAAACTGACTTACTTCGTTGCTGAAGGAAAGGGAAGGAATGGTGTCTTCTGGTAACCCATATTTCTCAAAAGTGAAAGCCAGGAATTTTCTGTATAAGTTGATCCGATCTGGGATGGGGTGGGGGTAGGGGGGAAGGGAAAGGGAAATATGCCTGATCTGAATTGGAAAATGATGTATGAAATGCACAAAGCACCAATAAAAAAAGAAAAAGAAAAAGAAAAAGACAAAATAAAATAAAATAATTAAAAATTAAAAAAAAAAAAGATAGGAACAATGGAATTACTCTTGATCACACTGAGATCATTTGATCCAAACCTGGAACTGGGTTAGGAGCACAGCTTCCTTAGAACCCCATAGGCAACCAAGTGGAAATCAGTTATTTTGCCAAAAAGGGAATAGAGCTTAGGACAACAACTGCGATTGGCAAGTTCCCATTCTAGAGGAGCATCGCATCGAGGAATTTGGATGCTATTTGATAGGCAAGCGAAGGTCTTTGCCATTTTTTAAGCAAGGGAATAGAGTTGTCTTTTTGGATAAAATTTCTCAACACAGAGAAAATTACAGTGAATAACAGCATACCAGACGAGCACCCACTACCGTGCTTAAAGTCTTGTTTGATTTAAATTTTCTTTAAAGTAAAGAGACATTATAGATACAGCTGAACTGTCCTATTGTCTCTCTCAACATAGTTTTCTCTTAAAAGCTACAAGACGGGGGTCTGGAGAGATGGCCTAGCGGTTAAGAGTGCCGACCACTCTTACAGAGGACCCGGGTTCGATCCCCAGCACCACATGGCAGCTGAGAACCGTCTGAAACGCCAATTCCAGGAGAACTCCAGTTCTAGGGGAATCCAACACCCTCTTCTGACCTCCGAGGCATTGAACGACACGGGTGCACAAACTTGCATGCAGTCAGTACATTGATACACATACAGAAATAAATAAATGCCGGGCGTGGTGGCGCCCGCCTTTAATCCTAGCCCTTGGGAGGCAGAGGCACATGGATATCTGTGAGTCCGAGGCCAGCCTGGTCTACAGAGTGAGTTCCAGGACAGCCAGAGCTACAGGGAGACCCTGTCTCAAAAAAAAAAAAAAAAAAACCTACAAGACGGGACTTAACATGTATGGCAGAATGCATGAACTCTGGTGAGAGGGGCGTGGATGGGGGAACAGGTCTAAATTTGATTAACAAATGTATGAAATGTACAAAAGCTCAATAAAAATTAAGGAAAAAAACCCATAGTGTTCTCTTTTAAAAATGCAACCTCTTTCTGAATTTAACAATTATCATTTGCACGCATGCTTTAATAATATTGCTGTTCGAAACAGTCAACTTCTATATCGAGAATTTTGAGAAATACTGAGAAAAAGATGAAAAACATGTTTGGCAGAATGCATGAGCTCTGGTGGGGTGGGGGGATAGTGAGGGGGACATGGGTATAAATTTTATTTGTATCATAATCTTGTACAAAAATATATTTAAAACAATAAAAAATAAAAAAAATAAATATTAATGTATATAAAATTACTCATTTTTAAACCTTATATTTAATTGTAAATAGTTCCATTTTCTATAGTTTGTTTTTCTTCAACTCCATCTTTGAGTTTTCAGACAACATGGGCATTTACATCATTCACTTTTTTTGATTGGAGTGTTAATTTTTATTTTGTGGGCAGGGCATGGTTCATTTACATTCCCCCGTGGATGAGCATTCATGTTGCTCCCGTGTTTTTGCTGTTAAGAACAATGCCATCCATCGCATTCTTCTCTGAAGCTCATTGAATACGTGTGCAAGAATTTCTCTTGCATGTGCTGGGGATTGTTTGTAGGGATCACACCACACTCATCTTCAACTGATCTGCATATTACACCAGCTTCGTTATGTCTGACCAGTGTTGAGTACATCCATTCCCCTCATGCTGCTGCTTCCCATTCATATGGAGCATGATATGAGCCAGACTGATGGCCCAGATCATTGCTAAAGCCCTTGTAAGAGAAACTAAGGATCTGAGACACCCAGACTAGAGAAACAAGTGAAAGGAGGGTGCTAACAACTTGGGAAGAAAATTCAACTGGAAGTATGATTGAGTGTGAAGAGATGAGGAAGAGAAAGGATTCAAACATGACGGTAAATTGCTAACTGGACACAGGAGAAGACTGTGTCATAAGATATGCTTTGGGGAAATATACAAGAATACAATGCACTGTGTGCTGGATAGTTTGGTCTGGAGATTGAGGAGAAATGAAAATAAGAAATATAGATTTTAGGATACCTGAAATTTGAAGAACTTGATCAATCAGAAGAGAAGTGAGTTAAGAAGACATCTCTATGAAATGTTAATATTTGAAGAGGATGTGTGGTGGTTTGGATGAGTGTCCCCCATAGGCTCTAGGTATTCAGACATTTGTCTCCAGTTGGTGGCACTGTTTTTGGAGGTCTTAGAAGGTGTGGCCGTGCTGAGGAAGTGCGTTGTTGGGGGGCAGGCTTAGTGACTTTTAACAAGCCTCATGGTCTACAGTCGCCCTCTCTCTGCTTCCTGTGCTCTTTGCAAGATGTGACCCTCGGTTTGCTGCTCCAGATCCAGCCTCCACGCCTCCCACCACAATGGACTCTAATTCCCTGGAACTGCCAATCCTAAACTCAAATAAACTCTTCCTTTTATAAGTTCCTTGGTCAGGGTGCTTTATCACAGCAACAGAAAAGTGACTAATACAGTTATTGGTACCAGAGAGTGGGCTGTTGGCTGTGAAGAACCTGACCATGTGTACGTTTGGAGAAGTGTGGAAAACTTTGGAACTTTGGGCTGGAAAGGCTGTTGACTATTGTAAGCAGAGCTTAAAGGACCATTCTAGTGGAGGCCTGGAAGAAAGCATGGCTGCAAAAGATGTGGTTCCAGGGGAAAATAAAGACTTAGGCAGCAACCGGGATATTTTGATAAAGAGTCTGGCAGCAGTTTGCCCACAGCCCAGATGCTTGCCTGATGCTAAGTTGAAAAGCTGTGGACTGATGTCTTTGGTAGAGGATACTTCAAGACATCCTAATGTAGAAATGATGGCATGGCTTTTAATGGTGAATATTGTGCAGCTCTACAATGAAGAAGAGCAAATGGGGCAGAAAGAAATGCAGAATGTACAGTTTGGATCTGATAACTGCACTAGGAAGATTAAAGGTGGGGCCAAGGCTTGTGAAGGAGAGTTTCCTTTTGATAAGGAGATTAAAGTGATTAAGGAAGGGCCTCGAGATTTACAAGCAAACAAAAGAATCAGTACCTTCAGGGCAAGACCACACCCAGCTAATCCTCCAGCAAGTCCAAGGCAGAGAAAAGTTGCAAATGTGGTTGAAATAGGCCAGGATCCATCCCAAAATTGCAGCCAAACTCAGCAGTTTCATTCACATGGTGCTGGCTTTAAGAGGCATGAAGTTTGCAAGAGTGAAGGGGTCATCAGTTCTTCCTCCACAGTTTCAGAGAGCTGCCAAGGTCAAGCAGAGCACAGCAGGGGTGTCCCTGCATAAAGTAGGCCCTGACAGGCCATTGCATGAAGCTGTGAATGTGAAGCCTGGTTGGTAGCAGAGACCCCAAGAAGACATTCGAGATGCCAGACCTGTGAGATATTTGCCAAGGAGAGCTGCATAGAGGGAGTGGTACTGGCCTAAGAAAGAGATGTATGTTGCAAGCAAAGCTGGAAGAGCTGAGCCATCTAAGCCCTTTGGGAAGTCAAGTCCCAGAAGTTGCATGTAGAGCTACTGGACTTGGTGTTTGCCCTGCTGGTTTTCGGTCTTGTTTTTGTCCAGTATTTCCTCACTATGCCCCTATTCCTCCCTTTTGGAATGGGAATATGTCTTCAGTTCCACTGGACATTGGGAGTATGTAATTTGTCTTTTGATTTTACAGGAGCTTACAGTTTAAGAGATTGGCCTGAGTCTCAGAAGAGACTTTGGACTGTGGACTTTTGAATGGCATTGAAACTCGTAAAGACTATGGGGACTTTTAAGGTTGGACTAAATGCATTTTGCATTTTATATGGTCAGGAGTCTATGGGGGTCAGGGAGTGGAATGTGGTGGTTTGGATGAGTGTCCCCCATAGGCTCTAGGTATTCAGACATTTGTCTCCAGTTAGTAGCACTGTTTTTGGAGGTCTTAGAAGGTGTGGCCGTGCTGAGGAAGTGCGTTGTTGGGGGGCAGGCTTAGTGAGTTTTAACAAGCCTCATGGTCTACAGTCGCCCTCTCTCTGCTTCCTGTGCTCTTTGCGAGATGTGACCCTCCGTTTGCTGCTCCAGATCCAGCCTCCATGCCTCCCGCCACAATGGACTCTAATTCCCTGGAACCGCCAATCGTAAGCTCAAATAAACTCTTCCTTTTATAAGTTCCTTGGTCAGGGTGCTTTATCACAGCAACAGAAAAGTGACTAATACAGGATGGAAAGAAGAAAAGAATATTTGTGAAGACAGAGTGTAAAAAAGGGAGGAAAACTTGTGATATTGTGGCAGACATAAGAGTTTCAGACAGCAGGTCCTCAACAATGTTAAGTCCAGCAAGGAACCATGAAGGTAAATACTGGAAATTAAACACTGGTGTCCTACTAGGATTATCGAGCTGTATTACAGATGTGTCCAATGGAATGCTATTATAATAAGTTAAGGCAGAAGGAGTCACAAATTCAGACAGTTGGTATTTCTGGAAATAGATGCTGAGATGGACCAGGCTAAGCTGTTTTAGTAGGACTCAACCAACATGTGTAAAAGATAAGGAGAATACATTCATGAAATTTGGGTCTAGATTTCACAAATTTAAAGAGTAGTGTGGTGCCTTTCTGACCTTACTGGGAACATGCAGGATTCACTCTGTGTCATCAGAGTCCAAGACACCAACTCCACCCTATGCTATTGTATTCAACAGTTTATCCTTGCAGCATTAGTAAGGAAATGCAGCAATAATAATAAGGTTTAAGAGAACCAAAGGCTAGGAAGGAATACCAGAATACCATACTCCTCTCTTCCGACACCATCATTTTCCCCATCACATTACAATGAACTCATACAAAAGTACGAAAAAAACTTATGTTTGCAAATGGAGCCATGACTGTGAATTCTGAATCCTGGGAAGCCCAGTGGAACTCTGAGGAACTTCATTGTGAGGGGCTGAGAAGAGGGATGACTTAAGCCACAGAACCTGATCATAGCATATCTCATCTTTGTCAGGAGGTTGCCCTGGAGAGTCTATTAAATCCAACTTCACTAGAGTCTTTGGCAAAGCTGCTAGGAAACAGCGGGATACACTGGTAGTTCTGAGCCTTCTTGTTTATCAAGGATGCTAGGAAAGGAGCAAGGACAGACTGAAGATCTCTGGATGCTTGCCAGGGAGAGCAGAAACGAAGCTGGAAAAGATATGTTCTGTTTAAAAGAGACTTCAGCTAACCTTCAGCCAAGTTGATAAAGGTCTAAGAACTGAAAGTTGAACTATCAAGGAACAAATCCATTGTTAACTACCCCCCCCAAGAGGAAGTCAGCAATCTCTGTCCACATCTAACAGCACCTACTGCTGCCGCCGCCCCCCCCACCCTGCCCGCCCCCAAGTGGTTCTACTCTTGGCTCTTGAATGTTCTGAATGGGGGAGGATGAATGAGCAACAACAGGAAATTATTTCCCTTCCTTCCCAGGGATGAAATCACTGGAGATTTTATACAATGCTATGCTATACACTGGCTGCCTTGTATATGTGGTGTAATCACACAATCCCCAGTAGGAAAATGAGGACTGGGGTTCAGGACTGATTCAAGATTTAATGTGTGGTTGATAGGAAGCCAAAATTTAAAATCATGTTAGCTTGAGTTCCCCTTTTCTCTTCTCCTATAACTACATCAGGAGTATATAACACAGATATGAGGAATCTGGTTCTTGGACCATACCTTTGCAGGAGGCCCCCTGATCACTGCTCACGTATAAATCTCAGCAGCATTTATACTTGCTATTGGGCTCCTGTATAGGATTCTGAAGTCCAGAAAAGATGATCATCTGAGGAAATTATTTTCCTTGCCTTGTGTGGTGAATACAAAACTATTGCAACCATGAGTGATTATGAACAACATGGTAACTTAAACTCAGCAAGAGTGTCTAGAGTTTCCCAAGGACAGCTGCAAGTTCTGAAGGGTATGAATTAGGCAGAAAAAGGAGAGCAGAAGGCAGAGTGAAGACACAAACACGAACAATGGCAAAGAGGTATGAACAAGAGAGAGCGCTTGGGAAATTGAAGGCAATTGGTGCCACTTAATAATAAAATACAAAGAAGGCAGAAAGAAGTAAAGCCACCTCTCTAATTATATTGTCCATTTCCACCAAAGGAGTAAAATGTGTGGGACAAGAAGGGAATGCGTGGTGTCTGCAAGCTCTCATCACCACATATATGTTTCCTGAACTGCTGCTCCCCAGAGTAGTTAAGTCCCATTACCTTGATTTTGGAGGGATGGCAAACACTGGATTGTCCTGACATCCAACACTAAGTATTGCTTAGTAGGGATGGAATGCAGATTGAGACATGATACGATTTCCCTTCCCATTGATCTTGCAATACTACCTGTCCAACATTTAAAACCAACAGATACAGCATTTTTGCAGTGTTTTTGAAATGAATATGGGGTGCTAAATCAAAGAGCATGAGGTGAAAGTTCCTAGTGTTAAATGGAAGCCCACTTTGAGTCAGGTGCGTTCATGGGCTCTAAATGTTTAATGTTCCATAAGTAGTAAATGGCCATTCTGGATTCAGCGCTGGGTGTGACTCCTCAGCCTCTCTAGGGCCTCCATCATTTAATGTCCCATAAGTAGTAAATGGCCATTCTGGATTCAGAGCTGGATGTGACTCCTCAGCCTCTCTAGGGCCTCCATCATTTCTCCTCACTATAAAAGGTATCAGAAAAAAACTCATTTCTAATCCTGATTTGACCACCTGAGTGTCAGTAATGGAGTATATAGTTCCCTGCGTCTCAGCAGCTACATCTGTAAACACAGGAGACTAGAACACTGAAGCCCCTTTTATGGTGTACAGTCATTGACTTAATAGGCTTTTCCTAAATCATCTGTTCTATTCTAGAAAATCAAATTATTTTATCATTATATTGTTGCTGAACCTATTGCTTTCAATTGTCCAAACAGCTTCACTTTTTTTTAAGATATCGGCCAGACCAGATGTCATGAATGTGATAAGGAAGGGTCAGCATTTGGTCCCTGCCTGGCAATAGATTTCCACTGTCAGAACCACTGGGCATCTGAGGCCATGGGACCAACTGTGATATCATGCCAATAGCATTTGGCCATGGATAAAATAGAACTAATGATTTTGGACCAAAGAACCACACGCATCCTCTTCAGGGTTGATCTGCCCTGCGTTCAGGTCAGACTGCAGTAGCCTCTTAAGTGAAGAACTGCACACCCCAGCACATACTCAGGAGGCTTCCAGGGAGCCCTAGGTACCTTAGCTCAGAACACCGAGTTTTCTTCTATGCTAAGATTCATCATATTTATCATTATGTATCTGGTATTTACTATGCACTTTCTTTTTTAATGTTATTTATTATTATTGTCTGTGTGTATATAAGTGTACTCATGTCATGCAGTGCCCACAGAGGTGAAAAGAGAGTATCAGATTTCCTGTTAGCCTGCATGTGGGTTCTGGGAATTGAACCCAGGTCTTCTGCAAGAGCAGCCGAGCCGGTGCTCTCAGGGTTTTTTATTTAACATTTTTATTGAAGTTTTGTACAATTCACACAACATTTCTCGGTCTAATTTAGACTCATTCTCCTTTCCATGTCCCCCACCCGCCCAAGTTCATGCCCCCCCATACTACAATTACAGTCTGAAAATAAGTGGTAGGTTAACTTTATTTATATATAATATATATATATAATATATATATATGAGATATGTTGCTAAGTGTGCCTTACTACTGGGGATTTGGTGCTAGTATCCACAAATGACAAATACCATTCATCGTTTGTTTTTCTGGGACTGTGTTACTTCACTTAGCATAATGTCCTCTAGTTCCATCCATTTACCTGCAAAGTTCATGATGTCATCTCTCTATACCGTTGCATAGAACTTCATTGTGTAGATGAACCACATTTTCTCTATGCACTCATTGGTTGAGGGGCACTTGGGTTGCTTCCTCCTCTTTGCTATTGTGAAGAGAGCTACAACAAACATAGCTGTGCTCTCAGTTTTTTGAGCCATCTCTCCAGCCACTAATATGCACTTTAATCATGAATATTAAATTTCAGAATCAGACTTTTTTCTCTATCTCAGATGTCACTTCTCTGACATGATAAAAGGAATGGATAGATCTTTTGTATCAAAACCAAAAAGGAAAATGAGGTCAAAGTACACTTTATATAATGAAAACCGTAACAATGTTAGGTAGTATGATCTCAAATAAACTAGTTTAAAAAGAAAATCTCAAACTCATATATCTCAAATATCAACCTAGGCTGTTCCTAGTTTTGAACCTACAGTTAGAGAAGGGGGGGGGCTGCTGGAGAGATGGTTCATCACTTAAGAGCACTGGCTGGGTTCAATTCCCAGCCCCCACCTGGGAGCCAAAACCATCTCTAACTCCAGTTCAAGGGGAATCCAACACCTACTTCTGACCTCCACGAGTATTGCACGATATGGGTGCACTTAAATACATGCAGACATAACACTCATATACATAAAATAAAAATAATAAATAAAATTAAAGAAGAAGAAGGAAGAAAGGAAGGTATTTTCAGTTTACTGAACATCCCTGCCTTCCAGAATCAGCAGCGCACTGATGTGTGTGCACATTAAACGTCTGTTTGGAAGCCGAGTTTCCAGATGAGGGAAACATTCCGACAGGAGCGAGATTAATGTAAACTTTCCACACACTTAGTGTGCTTTGTTCTTTTCTCTCCTATGTTGGAACTTTTAGCGCCATTAGTGTTAGAAAGAAAAGCTAGTGATGCTTATCAATGCTTAGAGCTAGAAGATGCCCTCTTCCGCTCCAAGGCAGGCTTCCTTGTTGTTAAATACTGTGAACAGAAGACACCCACAGAGTGGAACAGATGAAACTGAAGATTGCTACTCCGAGATACACATCTAGGGGAGGGCGGGATACACTGCTGATCTGGGTCCTCCAATGAGAAGCTGCCTTTGCAAGGTGGCCCTGCCTCCTTTAAAGTGGTGGTAAACAGCATTGCTAAAGGAAATACTGAAAGAGTCGTCGATGATATGCAGATTCAGTCATTCCATAACATGTCCTCAGACCTGCTGCTTCTTCCATAAGCTCCAGTGTTCTCACTTGCCGATGTGGTCCCACATTCACCTACCTGTTTTTATTCCTTGAATACGCTGTCAGTGAACACCTGCAATATAGATTAGAGACTAGTGAAGACACCAGAACACAAAATTTGACTGCTACTAATTGCTACCATCAAACACTCAGTCTAATAAAACAAGAACTTATGCAGCTTGGAAATATAGCTCGGTGGATGAGAACACTTATTCCTCTTCCCAAGGAACTGGGTTATGTTCCCAGTACCCATATGGTAGCTAATAACTGTCTGTAACTCGAGTTCAAGTAGATTCTATGCTCTCTCTGGCCTCCATGGGCACTGTGTGTGCGTGGTACACTTACATCCAGGCAAAACACTCATTCACACAAAATAGTAAAATTTTTTTAATATATATATATTTTAATTTTATTTATTTTATGTGTATGAATGTACTGTCTGCATGTAGGTTTGTGCACCCATGTCGTGCAATGTCATGGAGGTCAGAAGAGGGCGTCAGATTCCCCTGGAACTGGAGTCGAAGATGGTTCTCAGCCGCCATGTGGGTGCTGGGGATCGAACCTGGGTCCTCTGCAAGAGCAGTCGGAGCTCTTAACCACTAGGCCATCTCTCCAGCATATATACATATTCTATATATCTATATACATATATATATTAAACAGAAATTGTGAGGGCAAATAACAATTATCAAAACGTTAAAATCACCACTAATTATATGTTGTTTATATATTTATATATGCATATATCTATATATGGAAAGTGCATTGTGACCACAGAGAAAATAACCATAAACTGCTCTGTCCTTAAGAATAAAGGTAGGGATAGTAAAGTATGGTTTAAAATATGTGTCGTGGAGGGGTGGAGATATGGTTCAGTGGTTAAGAGCACTGTACACTCTTGCAAAGGACCTGGGTTCAGTTCACAGAACCAACGTGACAACAAGCACCCATAACTACAGTTTCAGGGGCTCTGTGACCCACTTCTGGCCTCCATAGTCATGCACAAGTGCACTTATACAATGCAGACAACACACTCATACACATAAAAATAACAACAAACACTTTCCCAGGACAGTTGGTGAAGCACTCAGGACTCACAGCTGAGTAAAGTTCCTGATTATTTTTTTCTTTAAGTAGCATGCAAAGTACTCCAGCACTATTAAAGCTAACCAGTAGAGAAAAAGCTTTGAAGTCAGTACCAGCTCGCTACCTCCTTGTTTACTCTACGGCCTGTGTTCTGTCCTCAGTAGTAGGGTTTACCATCCACTTCTGGTAGGCAGCCAAGAGCAGGGCAGTCACCAGGACTGTTTGAAGATCCGCTGAACCACTGGTCAACAGCTTCAAAGAAGGACCCCATTCCTGGCATTGGGCTTTTACTTTTCTAGCCCATGGTGTCTAGTAGGGTCAGTGTCCCCTGTTATAAGGTGACCCCATTTAATCTCCTTTTACAATGTATATCTATATTATTATATAAGCTTCTATAGTGGAGGGTATCCATATGGCTTTTTTTTTTTTTTTTTTTTTTTTTTTTTGGTCTTTTTGAGACAGGGTCCCTGTACTGGATAGCTTTAGTGTCAACTTGACACACCTGGTTGAGGAAGCCTCAATTGGAGAATTGGCTCCATTGGATTGGCCTGTGGCCACATCTGTGGAGTATTGTTTTGATTGTTAAGCAATGTGGGAGGGCCCAGCCCACTATGGGTGGTGCCACCCTGGGCAGGTTGTTGCGTGCTATATAAGAAGGCAGGCTGGGCATGAACCAGGGGAGCAAGCCAGTGAACAGCATTCCTCCATGGCCTGTGCTTCAGCTCCTGCCTCCAGGTTCCTGCCCTGAGTTCCTGCCTTGGACTCCCTAAGAGATGAACTGTGACCCAGGAGATGTAAGCTGAATAAACCCTCTCCTCCCCAAGTTGGTGTCGGTCAGAGTGTTTTGTCACAGCAATGGAAGACAAATTAGAACAGTCTCCCTTTAGTCTGGAGCTGGCCTGGAACTTGCTATGTAGACCAGGCTGGCCTTTAACTCACCTACCTCTGCCTCCCAAGTGCTGGGATTAAAGGCCTGCACCACCACGCCCCACATATGGCTTTTTTTTTATCCCTCCCCATACCCTGTCCCCTTCCGTCTTCCTATTTGCCACCCCATATAACCCCTCCTATTCTATTGTTCCACTCTTCCCATTTATAGAAGTACATTCTATCTTCCCTCCCAGAAAGCCCCCTCCTTTCCCTTGACCAATTCTTTGTTTCCTGGCTTCTCTGGATTTTTACACTGAAATATGTCTATCTAAGAATTCAAAACTAGAGCATCCAGCTATGATGGAGAAAGTGGGACATCTGTCTTTCTGAGTCTGGGTTACCTTGCTCAGGCTGATTGTTTCTAGTTCCATGTGTTTATCTGTGAATTTCATATTTTGACAGCTGAATGATAGTCCATTGTGAAAAGATACCATATTTTCATTATCAATTCATCTGTTGAGTTTAAGGTCCACTACATAGTATGGAGCCCATATGTATCTCACACTGCTAGCAGGCCAGGAGTATGTGACTAGGTAAGCCACAAGCAGTAGGAAAGAGCCCAATATTATTTTTCTGTTAAACAGAATACTATTAAAGTGACTTCTAATGACTTGTCGTTACACCCATAGATTACTGCATCTCTCAACTCTCATCAGAGAAGCTTCTCTATACAGCAGATATGGAAACCCACAATTGGCCAATGAATAGAGAATCAGAGGCTGCAGAGTGTTATCCCTGACTAGGATACCTATATCAAACGTCTGCCTCCCAGCACTCAAGGATCATTGAGGAAGAGGTGCTGGAAAATTGTTAAGAGCCAGAGATGGTGGATGACCACAAGGATCAGAGTTTTCCAGCGAGCTTGGAAGTTTCTTGTATGAACTCACAGCAGTGGTGACAGCATGCACAGGAGCCATGCAAGCTCAAGCCAGACAAAATCCTACCACAGAAGTGGGGAAGAAATGGAGACAAAATCCCAACTCTACCTGAGGATGTATTAGAAACCAATGGCTGCAGGGAAGAGAAGAGCCGACCTCATTGGTAGGTTAACTAGACTAAAGTGGATGA
Organism: Rhizomys pruinosus; assembly: GCA_009823505.1. NCBI lineage: Eukaryota > Metazoa > Chordata > Mammalia > Rodentia > Spalacidae > Rhizomys > Rhizomys pruinosus. Next base: position 2,835,378 of record VZQC01009036.1, on the reverse strand, counting down.
ACCCACACAGAAGGACATTTGGGAACACAAATTTGACCCTGTAGATTTTAATTAATTATGTGCATATGTAATGCAAACTTGGTGGGAGTTAGTGAGAGTGGTGCAGATACAGGAGGGGATCTTTTTTTTTTTTTTATGTGTATGAGTGTACTGTCTGCATGTAGGTTGGTGGATCCATGTCATACGATGCCATGGAAGTCAGAAGAGGGCATCGGATTCCCCTGGAACTGGAGTTAAAGACTGTTTTTAGCCACCATGTGAGTGCTGGGAATCGAACTCAGGTCCTCCGCAAGAGCAGTCAGTGCTCTTAACCGCTGGGCCATCTCTCCAGTCCCTGGGAGGGGATCTTAATATGATCAACATGTACTTTTACATCAAACACACACAAATGCATGCATGTACACACATATATTTATATCTTCAATGTTAATCTCAATCAATCAAACTATCAGAAAATTGTTTTTAGTTACTGGAATGAAGAAGTAAATTATGGAATTTTATAGAAAAAAGGATCTAAGATGATGAATTTTTTTCTCAAAGCCAATTTTTATTGGAGCTTTGTGAATTTAGAGGATAAATTTTTGAAGAGAGTAAGTAAATGGGCTACACCATCAGATTTTAAGAGGTCCTTCAAAGCTGGAATCATTAATACATCAAAAATATTGATACACAAATAGACTGACAGAAGAGGAGAATCCAGAGACAGGACAACATATTCATGGTCATTTGATTTACTACAGTAATCTCAAGGCAATTCAGAAGGGAGATGGCAGTGTTCTATACCAGTGATGCTGTTGGATAGCCATATGGGAAACAATATGCCTTAGCTGGTATTTAATACAATAAATAAAAATTAAGTATTAAGTATTAAGTATAGAAAATTTGAATAGTAATACAGAAAGACTTCTAAAAAAATAGAGATGTCATTTCCACACATTGAGATACAAGGTATTTCTTAAATAGGACCCAAAAAGTAAAAAGACAAACCACAGCTTGGGAGAGTTTTGTCATCCCGTATATACTTGTTGGGCAAAGTGGTTCATACCCAAAAAACATTAAGAAATCTTATAAATAAATGACCACTTTAAATGTGGCATCAAAGTTCACTTCTTTGTTGCTGTGATAAGCACCATGACCAAGGGTAACTTGCAGAAGGAAAAGGTTTATTTCAGCTTATAGATTGCAGTCCATCTTCCCAGGAAGCCAAGGCAGGAACCTCAAGGCAGAGCCTGAAGCACAGACCCTGGCAGAATGTTCCTTCTTGACTTGCTCCCTCAGCTACCTCAGCTACTTTTATTACAGTCTTAGGCCCATCTGAGGAGGGCTGGGCCTCGCACATCAATTTTCGATGAGGAAAGTATCTCACAGTCATGACCACAGGTAATTCCAATGGAGGTGATTCTTCAGTCAAGGTTTCCTCTTCCCAGGTGATTCCAGTTTGTGACAAAAACTAACCAGTGAATATGGTAATAAACTGACATCCATATAGCTCTCTGGTCATCAAAATGGGTTACCAATCTCCAGTGATTGGGGCTGGAGAGATGGCTCAGTGGTTAAGAGCATGGACTTCTCTTGCAGAGGACCCAGGTTCTATTCCTACCCACCCACATGGTGGTTAGAAACTGACTATAATTCCAGTTTGAAGGGACCCAATGGCCTCTTCTGACCTTCACAGGCATTTTACTACATGGAGTGCGCTCATCCGCATGCAGGCAATGCATTCATACACATAAAAATAATAAATACAATATTTTAAAATCTGCAGTGATTGCTGGATGTTGTAGCTCACTCCCAGAATCCCAGGGTCCATGGAGCAGAACAGTGAGCACTGCTTTTCTGCTTCAGGTTTGTGCCCACACCACACTACTGAGCGAAATCCTGTCTCAAAAAGTAGAAGCAAAACACACACAAAAAACAATGATATATAATGACTATATTGGTTAAAATTTAAAAACAGTCAAAATAAAAACAAATATTGGTAAATTTGGAGTGTAACTTGGACCATACATTGCTCATTATTTATTGTGTGTGAATTGGTTTAACTCCTCTGAAACACTATTGGAGGACCTATTAAAATGGAATGTTTGCTATGACATGGAAGCCTATTCTGAGGTATATACTGAAATGTTTGCCTGTAACATGGAAACCTATTCTGAGGTATATTCTGAAATAAATATACTAAAAGTCAGGAACAAAATATCCACGACTGGAAACCATTCAAAGATTTGTAAACTTGAAAATAATGATGGCCCATTTATATAATAGATCACTATTTAGACATAAAAAACAAATGGGTGATATTTGCAAAGTGTACATTAAGTTTTTTTTTTTTTTATAATTTCTTCTGCAGTTTTTTTTTTTTTTAATTTTTATTTATTTCTGTATGTGTATGAATGTACTGTCTGCATGCAGGTCTGTGCACCCGTGTCGTGCAATGCCGCGGAGGTCAGAAGAGGGTCTCGGATTCCCCTGGCGCTGGAGTTCTCCTGCAATTGGAGTTTCAGACGGCTCTCGGCCGCCATGTGGGTGCTGGGGATCGAACCCGGGTCCTCTGTAAGAGCAGTCGGCGCTCTTAACCGCTAGGCCATCTCTCCAGCCCCAAGTTTTAAAATATTATGAAATTATATATAAAAATACAGACATTAAAGCTCAGGAATTTGAAAAAACAACCTCTAATGATAAATCTTGGGAAAGAGGTTACACCAGGGTGTACCAATGAGAAACATAGGAAAAAACCTTGGCAGGCTAGGGACAGTAGTCACACAGAGAAAACATAAACTGAAAATCAGTGAACTGGACAATCATGACTTGAGCTCTTCACATACCTTACTTCTTATTACCTATACTTAAAATTAATTTCATAACCAAAGTGGCATTTCAAAACAATCTTCTATAGTGCACAAACCATTGGGCTCTCTCTCCCCTCCTCTTGCCCTGTATCCTTGCCCCTGCAGGCCAACCCTCCTCTCACTTCTGAGCAGATAAGACAACTAGGATAGAAGCACAGAAAATTCACGTGGGTAAAGTTTGGGTTCGTGGAAACTTTACTCACAGCACAAGCAAGTCCTGACTTGAACTGGCGAAGATTCAGTGGACATGTATCCCTTTATGCAAGTGCCTTGATGGTTTTAGTTAGAATGCAAGAGGAAGCTGCAGCAGAGAACAGCTCCCTGACAAGGCTGCCCTTGGCTCACCCAGCCTGCAGCACAGGTTCTGCTCTACTCTCAGTGACTCTAGGCTGAGCTTGTGATCCTAAGAAGCCCTGAACCTTGACAGAGATGAAAGGCAGCTGGGCAGTGATCTTGCAGACATCTTGTCTGTTCTAATGACCTCCAAATAGTTTTCATTCATTCTTTTATGTAGCTCAGTGACTGGTATGGACCATGGATGCTATGTCAAGGATTGGAATTCAAGTACATTTCTACTTTACCATTCACTTAATGGAGATAGCAGCTCCAAACCCCAGCAATGGAAAGAGATAAAAGGGAAGGTTACAGCTAGGTATCATAAGTAGGACTTCCTGCTTATCTCAAAAGAGAGGGAAAACATCTCCTGCTTATATGGAAGTCTGAATAGTTTGGATCCATTTTCCCTTTCCACAAGAAGAAAATTCCATCCCATTTCAGTGTGTGGCTATATGTGTGTGTGCGGGGGGGGGGGGTTGTTACATATTTAGATAATTACATAGGTGCTTATTTGATTTTGTTCTGTGTTTAGCATGTAAGGATGCAAATGTGTGTGTATTCATAACTGAGAATCCTGGACTTTACCTTACTCTAAAAGTTGAGTAATATGAAAAGTATGAGTCAGAAAGGAGAAGAGTTAACGGTTTTATGATTAAGAAATTCATTCAAAAGACTGGTTTATAACCGGTGAGAGGAAGTTTTGAACAATTTCTCGTAAAGTTACAATAGCCAGACCTACAAAGGAAACCCCTCCTAGTTTGGAATTCCAGAGTGTTTCCTAGAGTTTGAAAATCAGCCAAAAAATGAGCAAGCATTTACCTCCCTTAGTTACACATGGTTAGAAGTCCTCACCAGCCTTTTAAGAGAAGCCAATGCATTGATACTTAACATCTCCCCTCCCTGTTCACTCTTCCTTCTCTTATGCCCTCTCTTTCAGTGCAGTCCTGTGTTTGGTTCAGGGGAAACCAATAGCCTTGAATTCCAGCCCTTCCTCTTTTTTCTGCATGAAGTCAATCGACTTCCTTCTCTGTCAGATAGGTATACTGACTGCTGTCCTGAAGTATCCGGTGGCTCTGCACTGATAGCTGTGTTCAGTTCTGAGCTGTGCATAGATAGGAAACCCTCCTGGATTACTCATTTTAATTTACGTGACACAGCATCCTTGATATATCAAAATGTTTTTTTTTAGTGAAGAAATATATTAAAGGGTAAAAACTTTTAAATACATTGTTAAATCATTAAAACAAACTATTTGGTGATAAAGGGAGCATAAGACATCTATACAGATTCTTAGGAAGCAGGAACAGAAAAGCATGAACAGAAAGTGGGTGGTGGGTAGAGGCCGGACAATAGGATAAACAGAGATCAATTCGTGCTATAGAAACAGCCCCTTCTCCACTGCCTAGCTTTTCTGCATCTCAGCCCTCACCCAACTTATTCTTCAAGCCCTTCCAGTGACCAACAGGGGGCGCTCTCTTATAAACTTGATGCTGTTATTGTTTACCCGACACAATGAGGGAAAAACAAAGGGCAGAACAAGGCAATTACAGGCTTGTATTCTTTTACCAGAATTAGTAGCCGTGAGCACTCAGTTGCTCAGCACATGTGGTGACTCTCCCTTTCGGGGTGTAAGTAAGTACCTTTCTTCCTTCTGCTGCCTTTCCCCTCCTATAAACAAGATTATATTTATGCCAAAAATATCAGGATCAGATGTTTGCAACTTGGGGTGTACTTTAGATACAAAGTAAGTATCCCAAATCCTCAGCCTTCTTCTACATGATGGCAAGTCCATACAGATCTCCTTTGCGCATCTCCGTCAGGTCCTTTACCTCCCTTACATCTTGCCACCCTTCACATCCAGCTCTTCTCCTTGCTCAGCAGTCTGCCCATCATTTCCATGAGGACCTTACTTCCATTAGGCCTCGGCTATTTCTTCATAGTGATCACATGCATGCCAGGCTTGGTTGGGAGCTCAAGGTTCTAAAATAAATGGAATCAACTTCTCTGCCTTCTAGACATTCCCAAGTACACTGATTTTCCCCTTGTTAAAAGGGAGCTGCCCGCCCCTTCTGTTCTTCTAGTCTAATATTCAGGCATGGGTTTTGACATCCTTTTCTTCATGTAGTTTTTACTAGTTCTATTGAGACAGTTCTCTCATTTGGACCCATTTTCTGAACAGGAAGTTGAGAGCAAAAATGGTTGTAAAATTTGCCTAAAGACATTTCTGCTGCTCATGGGATCAGAATTCAGATTCAAGTGGTCTGAGTCCCAAACTGCAAATTCCTTCTGGATTAAGTGGGGAATTGATGGGATGACCCCAAATCATTCAAATGTCTGCAGGGTTGAAAGGGAGCTCCTCCAAGTTGCAGGGTCTCGAACTGTGAATAAGGACTGCAGCTAAGAAGAAAAGAGAAGCCTTCTCTCCTAGGCAGAGAAAACAGCATCAGAAAAGTCTCTCAGGGTTTTAAGAGTTCCTAGGGTCCCTTGGCCCAGTGATGCTGAAGTCAGAGCCAGTGTCGTCCTAACTGGCCTGAGTCTTTATGCATCTCAAGATGACCTTAAAGTGCTGATCCTTCTGCCTCCGCCACCCAGTGCTGGGATTATAGTCTTGAACCACTGTGCTCAGATCGTCTGACTCTTCTTGATACCACAGGAGAACTCAGTTTTCATGTACGCTTTGAATTTCAGGCAACCTAATGATTTAGAGGGGAAGAATGTGAATCTAAATCTCCAGAGTTGTCACATGTATTCATATCAGATTAGTGGCTCCAAAGTAACTAAGCAAGTCTCCCCTTAGGGTTCAGGAACCGCTTTGGAAACTAAATCAGTCTGATGTTCTCACAGCTGGAGCATTAAGGGTTAAGCACAGATTTCATGATCCCAAAAGGACCAGAGACCTAGGGCAATGAGGACAGACAAACATGAGTGATATTTCGCAGCTATGGATACTGGACAGAAACTGCTGGATTAAAGATGTGGTATTGTCTTGATGTCTTATTTCTGTGGGGTTTGAGACAGGGTCATATTCTGTTATGGAACTCACTGTGTAGCCCAAGATGGCTTTGAATTCGTGGTCATCCTCTGGTCTTAGCCTCCTAAGTCCTAAGATTACCAGTGTGAGCCATTGAACCCTACTTAGACAAAGTCTTTAGATTTGAGAGATCTCAGGAAAATAATTCCAATACTGTGGACAAGGAGATTTAAGCAGTCCTTCATTACAAGGACTTTTAGAGATTCTTTTTTTTTTTTTTTTTTTTATAAGAACTAGCTAGCCTTAGTTTTGTTATCTGTAATATTCTGGGCTTACAGAGAAAGATCCTGCCTATGACACATTGAAAAATAGGGTTAACCATACTATTGAGGCTGCCTGAACCTGCCTGGGAAATTATAGCATGAAGAGCTGTGTGGGTGTCCTCACTTTTGTTGTCTCAAAATGTCCAGCTCTTGGGGTTAAAATTTTTCCCCCATGAAATCCCCACTGAAAACAGAAACTAGAACTATGAACTAAAAGAAAATATCTATTTGAATTTTTCTTGTGGTGAACTGACTTTTTAGCTATTTTGGGACATTTTCTTGGTAGCCGAAGCATAACAAGAAGATTTATGTTTCTTTCTCAGAGAATAGATACTAAATTTTTCGAGCAATCTCTGAAATGACACATGTTCTGGGGCATTTACCACACAACACTAAAACCAAGAAAGGGAATAAGGGCAAGAGAGAGGGAGGAGGCAGAAGAAGCAGCTCCCTTGGGGAGATAGTTCTCATGGGTCAGCAGGTAGTGTCAGGTGGCCTGAGGGGCTCGTGGGGGAGAGAGGGCTTTCTTCTCCATGCTGGTCAACCTGCCCACATTCCATAACTGATAGAAATGGGATGGAAGGTAGGGTGGGTAACCCTGAGTTGTATAGCTTTGAACTCCAGAGTATTTTAGGCAGCTCCTGATGATCCATGCAAGTCCAGAGTCTGAGCGGAAGGTCAGCTGGATGTCTGAGCCAGCCCTGACTGACAGCTGGTGATGGTCTATGATATCAGTTTGGAGGAGCAGGCAGCTAGGGTCCAAAGACAGTCAGGAACTGTCACAGAGTCCCGAAGTCATCTTCAGGGACAGGTATCGGTTTGCCTGTAGTGGAAATGAATCTTTTCTCTATGGTCTCACATGCCTCCTCTATACATATGTTAGGGACATTTCATGCGTACTGTGGCCAGGCCTGCAGCTGTGGAGAGCAGGGGTTCCCCAGCTACACACCCACCTTTTAAGGACCCTCTACAAATTACACCAGACCTCCACCCTTGGGGCTTAGCTGTGGGACTTCCTAATTCTCAGAGAAATGTACGCAAAATGACCTCACTTTGCATAGCTGAACTCAGAAAGGATCGAAATGAGAGCGCCATGCTCATGGTCGCTTGCAGTGGATATTTTTAAGTACATTTTTTTAAAATACTTAATACGAAAATAAAACAGAGCTAGTGGAAAAACAAAAGATATGTTCTTAAAAATATGATTCTGCAATTATAAAAATCACCACTGATATTTTGGCATTACAGCAGAAGTCAGCAAACTTTGTCTCAAACCAACCAAATGGCAAATATTCTAGGCTTTGAGACCTATGCAGTTGTGCATTCTGCTATGTTGTGAATCCTCAGGGTGTTGAGAACTCTTTCCGTAGTATTCTGACCCGACTGTTTTATATTGGCCCATTACAGGACTCAGTAGAAGTTAAATGAGTTGGGCTTTTAGATCATTTCATTTTCTCAGTATTGCATTGTGATGAATGCTTGTATGTGTACGATTTTTCTTTTTCATGTCAGTTTATTTTGGTAGGACAGATTTCTGGAAATGGATTTCTTTAATCTTTTTGGATTACTGCTACTTGGCACACTGCCACTTCTCTGTATGGACATCTTTACCAGTCTACTCCAGCTCCTATGCTGGAAGTTGGCCCTCTCTTCATCCCCACACCAACACTGACTGTGCCCATTTTGAACTGTATGGCTAATTTGATAAGAACCAGAATGGTTTAGACAGACAGTCAGGAACGGGCACAGGGAGCTCAGGTCCCTAAGCCTCGTCAGCCTTCACTCACTCAGGCCAGATGGCCCTCCTCACCACACCCAACCCAGTTTCAGCCCCAGGCAGAGGGCAGAGAAAGGAATCCATTATCTTTCCCTCTGTCTCTTTCCTCTTCCTGTTCACCTCACATCTGGATGAAATGTAAATTTCCCAACTTCCTGCTCCTCTCTCCTAAAAAAAGGAAGGTCCCAAATGTCAATTTCAACTTAAACACTGGTTTCGCTTTTCTTTTTTTTTTTTTTCCTTCTCATTTTTAACTGCAAACATTTCACTGATAATGTTTTATTGGGTCAACATGAGTTTTAAATGACCTCTGTTTATTTAAGACTTCCCTTGTGGCCACTCTTGGTTAATTACCTTCACTAAGACATAGAGCACACAGGAATATGTTGAGAAGCAATGGAGCCTGCGGTGCAGGCGTTCACAGTCACAAAGTTCCCACCATTTAGAGACCACAAACGGCCAGCCTATTGAATAGGAACACTTAGGCCTCTTTAGGATCTTTCCTTTGCAATACTGCATCTAACTAATTTTCTACTTCAATCTAGTGAGCATTTTGCATTGTTCTCAGATATTAGACAGATTAGGCTAAATTATGCCTTACTGATTAAGTACAAGACCCAGGAAAAGACCTTTTATCCTCCAGAAGCCTCTATTTCATTTGTAAAATAGAGCTAAAAATATCTTTATCTTAGAGTTGGGAAGTAAATAGAATTCTGTACTCACTTCTATCCTCATGGGCACAGAGTTAGTTCTGGCTGAAATTATTCTAACACAAGTCCACTAGTGCTTTTTTCCTATTGACAGAAACCCAGGACTTCACAGCAAGCTTTTTACAACCCTCCACTGCTTCCTCCCTCTACCAGCTGTAAAGGTGAACCCCCCATCCAGCTGCTAGCACACAACCACCCTGTCCTCCTCTACCAGCTGTGAGGGTGACCCCCCCATCCAGCTGTTAGCACACAACCACCCTATCCTCCTCTACCAGCTGTGAGGGTGACCCCCCCCATCCAGCTGCTAGCACACAACCGCCCTGTCCTCCCTCTACCAGCTGTGAAGGTGACCCCCCATCCAGCTGCTACCACACAACCGCCCTGTCACCTCTAGTCAGTGCTTCTCATGGTCAGGTTTTCCTCAAGTGTCATTTTCTCTCCTATATTTCAAATCAAGAGGGGCTCAGAATCATGTCTATGATATCATCTCTCTTTCAAACATGACCCAAACACCCAGTCTTGTACATTCACTTCCATGTGACCCCCTAGAGTGCTTCAGTCCCTGGGAAACTGCAGTTCTGAAATGTCTCCCAAAGGCTTAAGGCCAGTTTGTAGAGCTACTGGGCCCTGATGTGACCTTTGGGAACTAAAGCAGAATAGAAGAACATAATTGGCCCTGGGGCATGTCCTTGAGGGAGAGCCTGTGTCTCCACCTCCCTCTCTTACTTCCTAAGGACCGGCGAGGGGAGAAGCTTTCTTCCACTATCATGTACTGTGTCGCCACAGACCCAATGCAAGCAGGCCACAGGACCACGGACTAGAGCTGCTGAAACCATGCACTAAAGTAGACCATTCCTCCTGCTGCTCTGATACTCCCTGAAGGCCTGATCGCCAGGCCAGCAGAAAGCTGACTAGCCCAGGTCCCTAACAGAAGACTGTGTGTTCTAGGAGCTATGCTGTATAACTGGGAATACTCCAGGAACAAAGCACAATCTGACATGCTTCTCAAACAATTCCCAGTCCACCTTCTGATTTTGACCACTCTGTCCATAGGCAACCAGGGCTTTCTTCTCAGGTGAGAAGCTTCGTGAGAACAGAGATTGCAATCACTGAGCCTCAAATGGCACAGAGTAAACACAGACAGGACATTACAAAATGATCAAATGCTGGGTTGCTAGCAGGACACAAGGTCCTTTGAGGAAAAGATGGTGTCTGGTTCACATGAAGCCTCCACGTGAAGCCAGTACCCAGTTTGATTCCATAAATCCCAGGCAAAAGAGTATGAGAGGAAATGGACAACTGACCTGCCTTGCCTCCTGACACCCCTTTCCCTTAACTCTCCTTAAAACAACATAATTCAGCAAAAAAACAACAACAACAAAAAAAAAAACCCACAATGTAGCTAGCAGATGGTAGGAAAATTTGAATACCACTGTAAATGAGAAATATTCTGGTGTATTTCCTGAAATCAATGAGATCATAAGTTATTAGAATTTATGTGTTTTAACAATAATTAGTATTAACCACCACTGCGCATAGCTGAATTGCATATTCATCACTTGTTTATTGAGGAAGCTTGCATAGTCAGGAGATTTATCACCTCTGACCTCTTCTTCCATGGAATGGAGACTAAGGCACACCTAGGGTTGAGGTGAGGAACAACTAAGTTAAGTGTCGTAGTTTGTCTTCCATTGCTGTGACAAAACACTCTGACCAACACCAACTTGGGGAGGAAAGGGTTTATTCAGCTTACATCTCCCAGGTCACAGATCATCACTTAGGGAGCTCAAGGCAGGAACTCAGGGCAGGAACCTGGAGGCAGGAGCTGAAGCACAGGCCATGGAGGAGTGATGTTCACTGGCTAGCTCTCTACTGGCTTGCTGCTCTGGCTCATGCCCAGCCTGCCTTCTTATACTGTCACTGCTCAACAATCAAGACAATACACCACAGATGTGGCCACAGGCCAATCCAATGGAGCCAATTGCCCAATCGAGGCTCCCTCAACCCAGGTGTGTCAAGTTGACACCAAAGCTATCCAGCACATTAAGGGAGATAAAGTACACTTGTAGTACCTGTTAATACTTAATTAGCTATGTAAGAAGTTACAGATTTTCTTCTTCCTATAATTCCTATAATCTACTTTGAAATCAACACTGAACCTTCTTCCTTAATTGAAGTGTCTACTATTTTTCTTCCAGCTAATTCATAAATTTTATTTTATTTTTTGTTTTTTCTGAGGCAGGGTCTCCCTGGGCCCCATTTGGAATTTACAATGTAGACCAGGCTGGCCTTGATCTCACAAAGATCACCCTGCCTCTGCTTCCCAAATACTGGGATAAGTCATAGATTATTTTTTGTTCTCAAACTTTTCTCTTATGTGTATGAATCCATTGCCTGCATATGTGTAAGTATACCCATGTGGTGCAATGCCCTTGGAGGTCAGAAGAGGGCATTTGATCCCCTGGAACTGGAGTTAAAGGTGGTTATTAGTTCCCATCTGAGTGCTGGGATTCGAACCCAGGTCTTCCATAAGAACAGCTAGTGTTCTTAACCTCTGAGCTATTTCTCCAGCCCCAAACCATAGTTTCTTATTTCAAGAGTGTCATGCCTATTGAATTACTGCAGAGGATCCCGAGCTTCCTTGTTATACATCATGGTCTTTAACAAGGGATGTGGAGATGATTAAGAGTGTCAACTGAGCAAGTGTTAAGAATGCCTGGCTGGATTCATTCATTTGAAGCTTACTTATGGAAGTTGGTCACATACCAAACATTAGAGATCAAATCCCTGCCTTCATGGAGCTGAGGTCCAATGACGTAAGACAGAAAACAAGTTTCAACTGCGTGAAGGTTTTTTTTTTTGGCGGGGGGGTCTTTTTGAGACAGGGTCTCTCTTCAGTCCCAGCTGGCCTGAAGCTCACTATGTAAACCGGGCCGACCTTGAACTCACAGAGATCTGCCTGCCTCTGCCTCTGCCTCCCAAGTGCTGGGATTAAAGGTGTGTGCCAACACACTGCCTCTGTGTGAAGTTTTATGTGAAATGAAGATGAGGATGATGAAGGAAAATGAGAAAAAGAGGAAAGAGCATGTTGGTAAAGGACAAAGGATCAGGAGGATCAAATCATTCAATATATGAGCTCTATCATATATGAAGTATGATGAAAGTTGAGGCATTTTGACTTGTGGGTGATTTTTTTTTTAAATATATAGACTCTTACTATGTAGCTTAAACTGTCCCAGAATCCCATTTCTGTCTGACTCTCTAATGCTAAGATTAAGGATACTCTCTACCACATCTTGCCTGTTAAAACATTGTTTTCTTTATTCGTAAAGAAATTTCATACATGTATATAATATACCTTTTATTTCTTGAGTACTTTATATGTGAATGTAATTTTTTATTTAAAAATTTTATTTTTACTTTATGTGTATGAATGTTTTCCTGCTTGCTTGTAAGTGCTCCACATGTATTCAGTGCCCATAGAGGCCAGAAGAGGCCATCGGATCCCCTAGAACTGGAGTTACAGATAGTTGATAGCCACTATATGAGTCCTGGGAATAGAACCCAGGTTCTCTGTAAGAGAATAGCCAGTGCTCTTAGCTGCTGAGATATCATTTCCCCCCATAATAGAATGTGTTTTGATCAAATCCACTACCTACTTTTTCTCCTTCCAACTCTTGCTATATCCTTCTGTCATTATTTCCTCTCACCTTCATGTACTTCTTTTTTGTTTTGTTTTTGTTTTTTATGTTGTTGTTGGTGGTGGTGTTTTTGAGACAGGGTCTCCCTATAGCTCCGGCTGGCCTGGAACTCACTATGTAGACCCAGTAGGCCTTGAACTCACAAAGATCCGCCTGCCTCTGCCTCCTGACTGCTAGGATTAAAGGTGTGTACTTCTTTTTAAATCTACTGAGTTTGCCTCGTGTCCCGAGGCAAACATACACCGGAGCACAGCCAAACTTTTGAGTTCACAGCAGAGTGCTGAACCAAGTATGTGTCCCTACAGGATCAAGGCCCTGTAAATTCACAGAGATTGTTTACCGTGGAAGCCACTTCTGAACTTGGACAAGTTGTTTGACATTTTTTTTAATTTTTTATTTATTTCTGTATGTGTATGAATGTACTGTCTGCATGCAGGTTTGTGCACCCGTGTTGTGCAATGCCGCGGTCAGAAGAGGGTGTCGGATTCCCCTTGGAACTGGAGTTCTCCTGGAATTGGAGTTACAGACGGTTCTTGGCTGCCTTGTGGGTGCTGGAGATCGAACCCGGGTCCTCTGAAAGAGCGGTCGGCACTCTTAACCGCTAGGCTATCTCTCCAGCCCCTAAGTTGTTTGACATTTTTTTTGCCTCAGTTTTCAAGGGGAAAATTGATTCAGAACTAGTAAATACTTTTTTTTTTTTTTTTTTTGGTTCTTAGCCTCGGCCTTTAATGGCTGCACCATCCCCCCAGCCCATAAATACATTTTTAAAATAAAGTTTTGCAAAGTAACCTTGGCTGGTAGCCTGGTACTATGTAGCTAAGGCTACCTGTTAACTTCCGCTCCAATGTGATGAGAGCTGGCATTACAGCCCTGCACCACCACTGAAACACTTGATTAGGAAAATGGATCCAATGATTGCTGCCACAGTACAAAAGATTCTTTTATCCCATAATACCTTAGATCAAGACTTTGTGATCTTAGAACATATGGAGCCCTGCAGAACATAAGTTTGCCCAATTTCTAAAAACCTTCTGGAATCTCTTAGAAGGGTCTATATATGCTGTGTGTATGTGGATATGTGATTTTATGTCTATATTCTTCTCTATGATGTGACTCCTCAGTGTTTACTTTAAAGGGGTGCGTGATGCTTCATAAGAATTAAGGGATGGGGACTTGAAATGGAGTTAGAACTTTCAATTACTTATAGGGAAACAATAGTATTAACTACTACTGCACGTGTCTTTCACTATTTAAGACATGCTCATAATTCATCTCATTTGACTCAAGACAACCAGCTACATTAGATTAACTAGGGCCCAAGGTGTTTCACCAAATCTAGCACTGTGCTGTTAACATTCACCATTGGAGGGCATTGCTGTTTACCATCTCTGTTTCGATTGCACAAATCAAGGGCAAGGACCACTGTCTGACCTTAAACTCTTCAACTGTACTTAATTACCCATTGTAGTGGAAGCACATAAATACAGGATGTCCCTTTGCACTGCCATTCTGGTTTGCATCATTATCAGAAAGACAAATGTAATTCATGTTCAATTAGTCACTTACCGCAAGGTCAGAATATTTATTTTTATCATACTTGTGAGTTTTAGGATTAATGATATCAGTATTTATTCATGGCTAACCTAAACCAAACATCCTGTTGATATCTATAAATTGCCGTATAGTTATTGTCACAGGTATGCTGAGTCACAAGGCAAATAAGATGTTTATGATTTGACAGGCAAAGGCTGCAAGGAGGTAGAGATAAGCGTGCGTGGTAATCACAAGTTTCTTGCGAAATGTGCCCATTGTTTATTTATATTGTCCGTTTATTGAGCACTGGGTGCTGGGGAAACCGAAACTAGCCTGAATAGTGAGGATTAAATGACATTATTCCTCTTCTAAATATGCTGCTGGTGGTGAGTTTTTGGTTAAATTTGCCAGCAACTCATTTTAGCCATCATTTTCTCTTTCTAGTAGAAAACACCTCTGGCTTAGAGACAAGACAGCCGTAGGAGAGATGGGGAAGTAAATGAAGCTCTCAGGAGCAGGGCGAATGTTCTCAGAAGGTCTGGACTAGCAATAGCTGATACACCTCCAAAGCCCATGTGGTCAGTTGTGGGGATTAATGTAGAGTGGCAGAATTAAAAAGGAGATTCCACACACTAAGATGTAGCATTCTAAATCTGATTCACTTCTTGGCTCATTCACATTCAGCTAGTCAAATACATTTTACTAACTTTGGACACTGCAAACAAAACAGTATTAGTTAATTGCCTGAACTCCTCACTAATTCTTCATCTTTGCAGATGGCATTATTATAGATCATGCTTTCTATTCAAATTATTTCCCTTATCTAGCCATACATGATAACATTACACACGTGTATATATGTGTCCATGTATATTCTTTTTTTTTTTTTTTTTTTGAGACAGGGTCTCCCTACAGCCCCAGCTGGCCCGGAACTCACTCTGTAGACCAGGCTGGCCTTGAACTCATAGAGATTCGCCTGCCTCTGCCTCCCAAGTGCTAGGATTAAAGGGGTGTGCCACCATGCCCGGCTGAAAGGCGGTTCTTAGACACCATGTGGGTGCTGGGAATCGAACCCAGGTCCTCTGCAAGAGCAGTCAGTACACTTAGCCACTAAGCCATCTCTCCAGCCCCTGTATATTCTTCTTAAACCATGTCCTTGCTCCTCTTAGTTTGTTGGGTCAGATCAGGTGGAATCAGGCTTCTAATAGAGAATTATGATGAGAAGCTAGCTGAGATACTTGGGCAATCATTTTGCCTCTGAGCTTGTGGTCTTGTGTGTATGAAAGAAGGATATGAAACCACTGTTTTCTGCACTTCTATCCCCATCTACAGCTCTATGTTTATATCCTATTCTACCTAGTTTCTAAGGGACATGCTGTCATAAATGATGTGCAAGGTGACTCTCCACAGTAACTAAGCAAGCTTAAATTAGGGGCAATGTGAATAATGTCTTATGAGTATTTTTAGCTGTGAGTGAATGAAGTAAGAATCATTAATACAATATTGTGTCAAAAAGGGTAAATTTGAGTTCAAGTAGATAAAAATGCATCATGTTTAAGAATGTGAAATTTCTAAGGCTGGAGAGATGGCTCAGTGGTTAAGAGCACCAGCTGCTCTTGCAGAGGACCAGGGTTTGATTCTTAGTACCCACGTGGCAACTAGCAACTGTCTATAACTCCAGTTCCAGGGGGTCCAATGCCCCTATGCCCTCTTCTGACCTCCATGGGCAGTGCATGAAACAGGTGGACTTACAAGATTCCAGCAATACACTCATACACAAAAAATAAAAAGTAAAATAAAAATAAGAAAGAATGCAATATTTCCATTTTGGTAGGCCGAAAAAGGGTTGAAGAGCTGTGGAAATGGCTGTGTTTAAAGTGTTCCACAAGCATGATACCTTATACCCACAAAAATAACTCATGGCACTGTACATCACGTATGGGGCATTGTGAGGTGAAGGCAAGAGGATTCCAGGGGCTCACGGGCCATCCATTCTAACCAAAATGTTGAGCTCCTGGTTAAGTGAGGGATTCTGCATCAAAAAATAATGTAGAGAATGACATCAAAGATGGCATCTGATATGTATCTCTGGCTTCCAACATGTACACACAGGTAGGCATCTATGTGTACCCCCTTCACATCCAATGCCTGAAAAAAAGGTAAGTTAATGAGGTCTATACCTCATTAGATATAAAGATAGGTATAAAGTCTACTTCACTCTCCTCTCCACTCTGGTCAGCTCAGTTCAAATTAAAAGCAATAATTAAGTGTTTGTTTGTTTGTTTGTTTGTCTGTTTGTTGAGACAGGAGCTCCCTGTAGCCCCAGTAAGCCTGAAACTCACCATGTAGACCAGACTAGCCTCTGTCTCACAGAGAAGGCATGTGCCACTATGCCCAGCCCAATAATTCAGATCTTGACACCATATCTAAAAAAAAATGAGCAGAGAGGGGTACAGGTGCTCAGTAAGTGAAGATTAAGGTGCACAGGAATTAAAAGCATAGTTACTAGCAATAGAAAAGAAAGTAATTCTTATTTGGAAATTATACAAATTTTACAATATTTACTGAGTATCTGTAGGTGGGGTTGTAGACATAGTACTGCATGTGTTTAATCCTAAGACTCAGGATGTAGTGGCAGAGGTCGGCAGATCTCTCCAAGTCTGAAGCCATCCTCGCTTATTAATGAGTTCCAGGCCAGCCAGACCTACATAATGAGACTCTATCTAAAAAAAAAAAAAAAAAAAAATAAGTAATTACATATTTGCAAATGATAGAATACTTTTGTATATATTAAAATGAAAAGCTCTAACAGTGACTAGAGTCAGGAACATTCCTGAAATGTGAAGATCAGGCTCAATGTAAGGAAGACCTTTATGGTCAGAAGTACATAATAATTGAAGTGTATCATACCAGCTGTCCTGACGTGCCATGGTCAGGACACTTCACTAACAGATGACTCCAGCAGTCCATGAGTCAGTTAGGAGTTCTCACGTCACGTCACAGTTTGTGCTACCCAAGGACATTTGGTAATGTCTGCAAATATTTTTGGTTTCACAATTCTTAGAAGCCAGTTACATTGCTGAGAACCCGATGACACCTAAAGTAGCTCCTCACCAACAAAGAATTGTCCAGAGCAAAATCTGCTAAAATAGAGAAACTGTAAAGAATTTGATAAAGATGTTCAATTCCTAACATTCCCAGAGCTGTGGGAAGAATTTGAAATTGAGCTATCAGACCAAGAATTGTATAAGCATACTTTTTTAATTTTAAAAATGTATTTATTTATGTGTACAAGTGTTTTCCCTGCATGCATTAAGGCCAACCCTATTGCGCAATGCCTGTGGAGATGGAAGAGGGTATCTGATCCACTGGAACTGGAGTTACAGTTGATTGTTAGCCTCCATATGGGTGTTGAGAACTGACCCTACAAATGTCTTGAAAGCATCCAGTGCTCTTAGCCACTGAGCCATCTCCCCAACTCTCTGTATGTGCAATTGTTTAAAATAACATTTTAAAAAAACAGTACCAGAAAAGAGAATAGGGGAAGGGGCAAGAAGAACAAAGCATAAATCCCCATAACCATAGAAATGCCAAGGTGAAATCCATTACTTTGTATGCTAATTTAAAAAAATTTTAAGTGAAAAGGGCAATTAATAACTCAAGTTCCAGGGCATCCAAACTTCTCTTCTGGGCTCTGTGGATATCACATGACAAGGGTACACTTACATACATGTAGACAAAATGCTCAAAACACGTAAAATAAAAACAAATGCTAGATTAACTATATTACAGAGCTATAGTCATAAACAGCATGGTACTGGCACAAAAATAGACCTGTAGATCAATGAAATAAAATTGAAGACCCAAAAATGAGTACATGCAATTTCAGCCACCTGATACTTGACAAGGAGGCCAAGAACATTCAATAGAGAAAAGACAGCATCTTCAGTGAATGGTGCTGGCAAAACTGGATCATCACCTGTAGAAGAATCAAACTAAGCCCCTACCTTTCACCTTGCACAAAAGTCATCTCTAAATCGATTAAAGGCCTTAAACTCTGAAACTCTGAAAATGTTAGAAAAAAACATTGGCAGTAACCTAAAATTCTGTACAGCAGAAGAAGCAACCAAGGAAATGAACCAAGAAAACAAGTGACCTGATTAAAAGATAGGGTAAGGATCTAACCAAAGAGTTCTCAAAAGAAGAAGTAAAAATGGCTAAGAAACGTCATAAGGGGCTGGAGAGATGGCCTAGCGGTTAAGAGCGCCGACCACTCTTGTGGAGGACCCGGGTTCGATCCCCAGGACCCACATGGCGGCCGAGAACCACCTGAAACTCCAATTCCAGGAGAACTCAAGTTCCAGGAGAATCCGACACCCTCTTCTGACCTCCGCGGCATTGCATGTCATGGGTGCACAAACCTGCATGCAGACAGTACATTCATACACTTACAGAAATAAATAAAATAATAAAAAAAGAAAAAAGAAACGTCAAAAAAAGTGTTCAACATTGTTAGTAATTAGGAAAATTCAAATTAAAACCACTTGAATATTTCATCGTATCTCTGTAAGACTGGCTAAGATCAAGAAAACAAATGATATCAAATGCCTGAGAGGTTGTAGGGAAAGGGGAACACTCACTCACTGCTGGTGGAATTGCAAGCTCATCCAACCCCTACAGAAAGCAGTGTGGAGAACTCTTAAAAAAAAACCACTAAAAATGAACTTCTCTTGGCATATACCCAAAGGATTCATCCTATTACAAAGATCCTTGCTCATCCACTGCTGTTCTTTTCACAATAGTGAAAAGAAGGAAGCAACCTAAGTGTCCCTCAACTGTCAAGTGAATAATGAAAATGTGGTACGTTTACACAGTGGAGTTCTACACAGAGGTAAACAAAGAGGACACCATGAAATATGCAGGTAAATGGATGGAACTAGAAGCTATTATGCTAAGTGAAGTAATGCTCAGAAAAACAAATGACATATGTTGTCCCTTTTTATGAATCCCAATACCAAATCATTATATGTAAGAATATACCATGGAGTAACTGCTGGAACCAGGTAAATGAAAGGGAACCAGAACGCACCCCCCCCCATGCAACTGGGGGCCAGGAACTCAAAAGGTCATGATTGGCCAAACCATGGAGATTAGGAGTCTATGGACTGTGGGTCCATGGATAGATCACCTGTATTCAGGTTTACTCACCCAGAGCTCAGAGAACATTGAGAAAGAGGGGGCAGAAAGAGTGTAAGGCCAGGGATGTGGTACAAGACCATATGGAACTAGAATTCTACAGGCTCCTGGGACCCTGTTCCTATGAACCTACGGCAATGGTATCAACATGCACAAGACCCATGCAAGCTCAACCAGACAAAAACCCAGCATGAAACTGCAGAAATGGGTAGCAGAACCCAATGTTAGCTGAAGAAATAATGGCAGCTGGTTACGGTTGGGTGAGGAAGAAATGGCCTTCTTTAGGAAAGGGACTAGAGCTCAGTGGATGAACTGGCATGGAGGAGTGCACAGAGAAATTATGACACAATAGGCCCTAAGCCTGATGATAGAAGGTGTGAACTCGAGGGTGTTGTCAGAGTGTGTCAGTGGAGAAGGAGGAAGAAAGGTGGTTAAGACTGATTGAGAAGTTATAGATGAAATACAGCAAAAATTAATAAAAAGCAAGTCGAAAAATAAAAGCCATACAGCATTTAACAATTATGAAAAAGAATCATCTCTATATTAAAATCACATAACTAGTGGGTTCCTCTTGGGTTTACTTATTTGATTTATTTTTTTATTAACAATTCCATTTACAGATATTGCTTTTGAATTCCCAAAGTAGAAGATGAACATAAATTGAATAGTTAAAACCTGAAATGCCCTTGAGGACTGAGGGACACATGGTAATAAGAATAACAATAGTAGTAAGTTCAATTTCTCTGGCAAGCATGTGGAAAGAGAAGCCTGCTCAGTCACTTCCAGTTAGAATATAAATTGTTATAAGCCCTTTGGAAGACAATTTTGCAATACAACTACAGAACCTTAAAAGTATTAATTGTCTATGACCCATTCATTCTAACTCTGGGAAGCTAGCCTAAGGAAACAATAAAAACTAGGCCCAGAAATATTCATTTAAACATGCTTTTCAACTCAAAAGAATTGGGTTCATAATGACTACAAATAGAAATCAGCCTAAATGAATAAAGATAAATGAATGGGATACTAAATTGTAATAACTCCATATAATGTAATGCACTGTCACTGATGATAGTATTTACAGTGACTGATTCTATGAGGACGAACATGGGATATATAAAGTTTATAAAATTGTCTAAGTATTTAAAGAAAAATAAAGATAGCCCCCAAAATGTAATTATACAAAAGAACCAAGATGCTTGGAAAGATATATATTAAAATTTTAACAGAATGAAAAGCTCTTAGATATGACATGTGTTTTATACTTCTTTTTTATGTTTTTCCCATTTCCTAATTACATAAAACAAAAAACTAAAATTCTTACAATCAGACAAAATATTGAGAATATTTGTCAAAACCAAATCTGATATAATTGTCCATTTTAGAAATATCACCTTATTTAGCATAACAGTTATTTTGAAGACAAGTACCATCATGCCCATTTTTACAGAAAAAAAATAATAAAAGAAATCCAGGATTATAATCCCCCTTGTTTTCTTCAGATGGCTCTTTAACCCTCTCTACCTTTTCTCTGAGTTTGCATCACTTTTGCTGATTTTTAAAGACAGATATTGCATCACATGTGTGTGACACAAAATATGTGTACACAAAATGAATGTGCAAAGAAATTAATAATTTACCCATTGCCAGGCTGATGTGTACCAGGGTCAACTTGGGCAGGTACAACTTCAAAGTCAGCAATGTCAGCGAATGCTCCAGATAGATCACGGAAAAGACCAAAGTCCATGCCTCAGCAGTTTTCCCAGTGCAAGACTTGTTGTTGGGACAAAGCAGTGTCTAGCCAGAAAGTTTTATATATTGATCCATTCATACAGGTGTGAATGCCTTAAAGTAAAGCATGGAATTTTCTCTGTGAATGGCAAGCACTTTTCCCCCTGTTTAACATGGAAGCTGGTAATGATTACTACTCTTACTTTCCTTTGGAATTTCATGTTCATTTACTGACACAGACAATGGTAATCTGGAAGAAGGGAGCAGATAAAGAGCTCTATTTTAATTTATTATTATTATTTTTTTTTTGGTCTTTTCGAGACAGGGTCTCCCTGTAGCTCCAGCTGTCCTGGAACTCACTCTGTAGACCAGGCTGGCCTTGAACTCTCAAAGATCTACCTGCCTCTGCCTCCTGAGTACCAGGAATAAAGGCATGTGCCACCACACCTGGCTAAGAGCTCTGTTTTTAAAAAGGATTTCTGGTAATGAAAAGAATTTGAGGTATGTATAGGGGACAGTGCCTGTACAAGGCTCTGTTCAATTGAGATGATTTAAAAGCAAGCCTTGGCTGACTGGTCATAAAAGGGGCAAGATTATAGAGGGGATTTACGTGGCCATTACCATGGTCTTTGCCAGTGGGTTACAATGTTTTAGTGGTCCCTGGATACTTAGGATTAATGTGCGAATCTGCAGTGTTATTGTTACAAGACCTCAGTGTGATGGGAGCCATTTGATGCAGGAATTTTTAGCCTCTATAAGAATATAAAATAGTCTACAAGAACACCAGTGACTATGGCTTGAAGCTCTTCTTAAAATAGGTTAAACATCATGTTGATTAGGTTTTTTTTTTCCTTTATAGCTAGACTATTAATCAGTCTCAAGATACTTTTGCTCATCCAGGTAATAGGATGAATTAAAAATATCCATTCATAGATGAGCAATTGAAAATCATTGACATACAGCAAAGCAAATGACTTTAGAGAATCTACTATGTAAATGGATCAGTTTTCAATCAAGATTGCAGTTACGGGCTTTTCTGTATAGTCCAAAGCAGTCCTATAGTGTTCTTTACAAACTTCTTCATTCATGATTTTATTGGGATGGGTGATGGAGAATTGCAGAATGAGGGATTCTGTTCTAAGTCTATAGCTGACCAAAATTAATTTGATGAATCAGCAATTTCCAGGAGCTACATCTTGAAAGCAGGAAGAGGACGATGTGATTTCTGTAGTAAGACTGTAGCACAAGCCCAGATAGCAGAGAGCAAGCAGAGTCCAATATGTCCTCATTCCAACAATGTGGTTAAAAGAAGCAATGTCTGTTAATAAACTAACTTTGAAACCAAAATCATCCAGTCAATAGGATCAATGCCTCAAAGATGAAATTATTATAATACTATTTCATCAGAGGCAAGATGAAGACCCTGATACATGGGTGGTTGCCCTGTGTATTCTGAATTATCAGATAGAACATTACGAAAGTCATTGAAATAAGAAGTCCTTAATAGAGGGTATTGGTAAGATTAGGGGGCCATATGAACTATTGAGGCATTTAGCAGAAACACATATGGGTCTGATTCTTTCCTTTTTTTTTTTTTTTTCCTGGACAGAGGACTGTCAGATCACTGGAAAATAAAGTCTATAAAATCTCTATACCTCTACTTTTCCTGGATTTGGGCCTTTCTAGTGAGTGAGTTTGTGTGTGTGCATGTGTGTGTGTGTGTGTGTGTGTGTGTGTGTGTGTGCGTACATATAGGTATCCTCAGAAACCAGAAGAGAGCATTAGATGAGCTAGCTGGAGCTACAGGAAGTTGTGAGGCTCCTGGTGTGAGTGCTAGAAGAGCAGTAAGCTCTCTTAACCTATCTCTGTAGCCCTGGGCCCATCAATTTTGAAGGTAATATACACATTTATCCAGAAAGAGCCAATTAAATCCCTGTGACTCCACCTCTATTGACCCCAATTAGCGTCCTAAAACTTGAATGCCTAAGTCAATCCTCCTCATTTTTATAAGGGCAATGAGAATTAGCAGAGTTGAGGAATAAAAAATGGACACTAAGATTCTGCTAAGAATCCAATGTCACAAATCCAGAAAGCCAAACAAAAGTCAACATATAGATGATTTGATGGCAGCAGCCTTGTTCCTTTGGCAATTCATCCATCACATGGACATTTGACAAACACCAGTGATGCAATTAGGCATCTGTGGTTCAAGCACATGACAGTATAATATTGGAACTACATAGGAAGCATATAAAGATTATTCAAGTCATTTGAGCAAGGCAGAGAGTAGCAAATGGTGAGATACCGCCACGTTTCTCTGGTTTCAGCAAATACAAGAATTGTGGTCAAGATAGGATTTGAGGCAGGAAGCAAAATCACAGTCAGCGAGAGTGTGTGTAATGTCTCCATGCAACGTGTCTCCGAGTTGTAATACTTGGAATTTTACATGCTTGTACAAGACAGACTGGCTTACATAGATACAAAGACACAGAAGTAACACCTTAACTGTACCTCTACCAATTATGTAAAGAAAAATGGAAAAAAAAAATATGAGTTTGTTTTGGAATTGGATAAACTTACTTTTGCATCTCATATTTGCTTGGTAGTTAGTCACCTTTGAAAAACATTTTTACCTTCTCTGGAAAAGCTTAGATATTGTGGAGGGTAAGTCAGAACATGTGGGACGGTGCCTAGTGCAGGGCTGGGGGAGGGCCGCTACCAAATAAATCATATTTCCTTTCCCCATCTCTTCTTTGAAAACACATTCTAATGCCCATTTTTGTTTTAAAATATAAAATAGTACAAAAAAGAGTAGGAGGTAGGAGGAAAGAAAAAGAGAACAAAGGTGGAAAGCTAACTGCTAATTAATTTGGTCCACACTTCTGTTGGGGAAAGGTCCTTATGAAAGATTTTCAGGCCTCCCCTGATGAGTGGGAACAGTCAGCACTCATCTGGTGATGTATTTAAAATTACCAATGAAACAGAACATAAATAGCAAGGGAGAAGCCTTTCATCATCAAGCATGATTATAAAACACTAACTTGCTGGCATATCTGTAAGTCTGGTTGACATTTTGCTGGGTGGAGAAGACAGTATTTTTGGAGAGTATCTAGTGTTCTCTTAAGTCTTACACTAGTAATTTTAAAAGCCCCACCTTTGGTCAGACATAATGGCACACACTTATAGCCCCAGCACTGGGCAGTTGAAGCTAAGGCAGGTAGGATCACAAGTTTGAGGTCAGGGCTATAAAGTGGAAACAGTTTTAAAACACACACACACACACACACACACACACACACACANTGCTGGCCTTGAACTCCCAGAGATCTGCCTGACTCAGCCTCCCGAGTGTTGGGATTAAAGGCATGTGCCACCACGCCCATCTATGAAGACATCTTCCTATCAAATCACAGAGAATGAAGAAAATAATATACATTAGCTGAATGTCTAACACTAAACGCTGTTGTAGAATCTAGTAAAGCAGAACTTATGGTGAAATTTCTTTTTTTTTTTTTTTTCCTGGACAGAGGACTGTCAGATCACTGGAAAATAAAGTCTATAAAATCTCTATACCTCTACTTTTCCTGGATTTGGGCCTTTCTAGTGAGTGAGTTTGTGTGTGTGCATGTGTGTGTGTGTGTGTGTGTGTGTGTGTGTGTGTGCGTACATATAGGTATCCTCAGAAACCAGAAGAGAGCATTAGATGAGCTAGCTGGAGCTACAGGAAGTTGTGAGGCTCCTGGTGTGAGTGCTAGAAGAGCAGTAAGCTCTCTTAACCTATCTCTGTAGCCCTGGGCCCATCAATTTTGAAGGTAATATACACATTTATCCAGAAAGAGCCAATTAAATCCCTGTGACTCCACCTCTATTGACCCCAATTAGCGTCCTAAAACTTGAATGCCTAAGTCAATCCTCCTCATTTTTATAAGGGCAATGAGAATTAGCAGAGTTGAGGAATAAAAAATGGACACTAAGATTCTGCTAAGAATCCAATGTCACAAATCCAGAAAGCCAAACAAAAGTCAACATATAGATGATTTGATGGCAGCAGCCTTGTTCCTTTGGCAATTCATCCATCACATGGACATTTGACAAACACCAGTGATGCAATTAGGCATCTGTGGTTCAAGCACATGACAGTATAATATTGGAACTACATAGGAAGCATATAAAGATTATTCAAGTCATTTGAGCAAGGCAGAGAGTAGCAAATGGTGAGATACCGCCACGTTTCTCTGGTTTCAGCAAATACAAGAATTGTGGTCAAGATAGGATTTGAGGCAGGAAGCAAAATCACAGTCAGCGAGAGTGTGTGTAATGTCTCCATGCAACGTGTCTCCGAGTTGTAATACTTGGAATTTTACATGCTTGTACAAGACAGACTGGCTTACATAGATACAAAGACACAGAAGTAACACCTTAACTGTACCTCTACCAATTATGTAAAGAAAAATGGAAAAAAAAAATATGAGTTTGTTTTGGAATTGGATAAACTTACTTTTGCATCTCATATTTGCTTGGTAGTTAGTCACCTTTGAAAAACATTTTTACCTTCTCTGGAAAAGCTTAGATATTGTGGAGGGTAAGTCAGAACATGTGGGACGGTGCCTAGTGCAGGGCTGGGGGAGGGCCGCTACCAAATAAATCATATTTCCTTTCCCCATCTCTTCTTTGAAAACACATTCTAATGCCCATTTTTGTTTTAAAATATAAAATAGTACAAAAAAGAGTAGGAGGTAGGAGGAAAGAAAAAGAGAACAAAGGTGGAAAGCTAACTGCTAATTAATTTGGTCCACACTTCTGTTGGGGAAAGGTCCTTATGAAAGATTTTCAGGCCTCCCCTGATGAGTGGGAACAGTCAGCACTCATCTGGTGATGTATTTAAAATTACCAATGAAACAGAACATAAATAGCAAGGGAGAAGCCTTTCATCATCAAGCATGATTATAAAACACTAACTTGCTGGCATATCTGTAAGTCTGGTTGACATTTTGCTGGGTGGAGAAGACAGTATTTTTGGAGAGTATCTAGTGTTCTCTTAAGTCTTACACTAGTAATTTTAAAAGCCCCACCTTTGGTCAGACATAATGGCACACACTTATAGCCCCAGCACTGGGCAGTTGAAGCTAAGGCAGGTAGGATCACAAGTTTGAGGTCAGGGCTATAAAGTGGAAACAGTTTTAAAACACACACACACACACACACACACACACACACACACCTCAATTTACTACTCACTTGTTTACTACGTACTCTCTCTTTTTATCCTTCAATATTCCAGAGATAGCCAAATTTTTCACGTCAAAAAACTGAGGTTCACAAAACTTTACATGTTAATTAGATTACCATCTTAGAGATGAGAAAACGGAGGCTTAGAGAGGACCATTCTCTGAGCTGAAAGTTGTTATGCTGGACCTGAGCTCAGCTGACCAAAGGTGGCAATGTTAGTGACTACATCCTCCTGCCTCCCAGGGATGTGTGCTGGCCACAGAACACCTAGGGAAGGCAAGTACTCGGATCTTCCCTTGCTGGCATCCACTTGGTAGCAGCCTTTAGTCACAGATGAGACTGGACATTGGCCTTCATGGATGAAGGTCTATATTCCTAACCCAGATTTCACAAGAGGAAATGATGAGGCATTTTCTGAGATGTTGAAACTGTTCTTTGTCCAGGAACACCACCAACAAAAAGAATGCTTTGAAAAATTCCTCAAAGGTAAAAGGCTTTCTTCTCCCGAAGTTCTGAAGTCAACCCAAAAGGAAATAGAAGCTTGCATAATTTGGGCCCCAGTGACTCTTCTTTCAGGCTTAAGTACAAAACTGTGCCACAGCTTTCTTTACTAATTAGTTAAATACTTAAGATCCTGAGTCACTAGGCTGCCTACTGGTTACAGCTTGTTCTAGCGCTTCCACCCTCCAGTGGAACTTGTAAGGAATTAGGAACTCCAGAGATTCCACATTCGTGTTGTGAAAAAGAGCCAACAATGAAATCAGTCACCACAGAGGGGCGAACAAGTGCGAGCCTTAGGAGCTACTAATGCTGAGTCAGGACCCTTGGATATACTGCCAGTAGGGTTGGGTTTTGTATGCATTGTTATATTGTGGAGCCCAGCTATCTGTTGTTTGGAAATGATGCCAGATGACCCAAGGCGGTGATGGAGACAAACATGAAGGCAGATCTCTCCTTCTTTCTGTGGCTGATAAAACATAAGTTGTTCAAAGCCTTATGGCCACAGAGAATCAACTATACACTATGGGAGTATGACATAGCTTTAGTTAAGAGTGTATTCAGGAAGTAGAAACTCTGCCTTCTCTAAAAAAGTTTATCTTTAGAAAAGACTTCAATGGAATTTTAGTGCTTACTCAAGAAATAAGCACTGGCCTGAGCCTCTGCATTTCACAGAGGATCCCAGGGCTCCTGTTGGCTGCATAACCTAGGGGGCTGATCTTGCCAAGACATCTGTTGCTTTCCTTATACAACAGTAATTCTTTGGTTAGTGGTGACTAAGAGAGAGGACTTCTGCTTAAAAATTAGTCAGATGCCATTTTCTTAAGCTTTGTACTTGGTTTTTCTAAGAGGTTATTTCAGTAATAATCTTTAGTTATTGCAGCTTCTAGAAACCGTTGACAATAGCACTTGATAAGGAGGAACACCAAGAACATCAGAGTGAGCGGGGCAACCATGACTACAAGCATGAAAGCTCATTATGGGTCCTCCTAAATCCTGATTTTCTCCCGGGTTTATCATTTGTGCCTTGGTCCCCTTCCTAGTCAGAATCCTGAAGGTCTCAAGTCTCTCATGAAGTGTCTTTCTCTGAGTCCATTCCTCACATGCTTCTTGTATATGTGACCCTATGGACACAGTGATATAAATACTATACTAATGCCCTAGTAATGAGAACCCGTCATCCAAACCTAGTTCAATCACAGACTGTCTAGTGAAGAACCAATACATCACAGCAGAGCCTTGATCTAATGAAAAGCACAGACAATAAACCACTGGGCAACACATGTCAGAGATGTTACCAAGTATTATGAATGCAGTAAAACACTGAGAGTGGAAAGGATACAACTACAGTTATATAATACAAATAGACTGGAGGTGTCTTATTTTAGATGAAGAGTCAGGATGTTTTAAGCAGAGATATCTAAGCTCAGAATGTAAAGTTTTAAAAAAGAAAAATAACTAACCATTTAAAAGGTAGGTCATCTGGTGATGTGGCCCTGTTATCCCAGCACTTGGAAGGCCAAGGAAAAGAGAATTTAATAGTTCAAGTCCAGCCAGACCTGAGGCCCTGTCTCAAAAATAATAAACAAGGGGCTGGAGAGATGGCTCAAGGGTTAAGAACACTTGTTGTTCTTCCAGAAAATAGGGGTTTAATTCCCGGCATCCACATGGTGGCTAACAAACACCTGTAACTCCAGTTCTAAGGGATCTGACACCATCTTCTGTCTTCTGTGAGCTTTGACCAACTTGGGTGCACTCACACACATGCAGGCAGAACACTCATAAATAAAAATAAAAAAATAATAAATGAGCAAACAAATGCTCAAAAATCTCCCACATGGGAAACAGATCACACAGGAGACTGAAGAAAAGAAAGTTTTCCCCTTTTGAGAAATGAACAAACATAGGAACAGAGCAGTGATGTCTAGGCAGGAGGACTAGGGAAAATGAGCGGGAAACTGGCATAGATGTTGAGGATCAAAATTCAGATTTCAGTACCACAACAGGGGAGTTTGTTAAGCAGGAAGGTAATATTTATGTGTATAGTTTAGCACTATTGTTCAAAGCTATACGGAGAAAATCTTGAATTGAAACAAGCATAGGAGAAGGGAAGTAATTTAAGACAACACTGAAGCAGATGCAGTAAAAGATGACAGTCCTGTAGAGACTGAAAGAGGGCGGTACATTCAGTTAGGACAGGTACATAGGTAGTCACTGGGGACAAGTCTCTGTTAGGTGCTTGGCAGGACTAGTATAGAAAATTGAAGAGGACAGGGTCCCATGTGAGTGCCATGGGAGCTCACAATCTACATGACTATGACAGAACCAGGTTACAGTGACAGGATGGGTTCTTTGTTTTCACCACCTGAGGAAGTCTCCATGAGTGCCAAGGAAGAAGAAATGTTTTCACAGAGATGGAGCTCGTGAGATGTTTTCACAGAGATGGAGCTCGTGAGATGTTTTCACAGAGATGATGGAGATCATGAGATGTTTTCACAGAGATGATGGAGATCATGAGATGTTTTCACAAAGATGGAGCTCGTGAGATGTTTTCACAGAGATGGAGCTCGTGAAATGTTTTCACAGAGATGGAGCTCATGAGATGTTTTCACAGAGATGGAGCTCGTGAGATGTTTTCACAGAGATGATGGAGATCATGAGATGTTTTCACAGAGATGGAGCTCGTGAGATGTTTTCACAGAGATGGAGCTCGTGAGATGTTTTCAAGAGATGATGGATCGATGAGATGTTTTCACAGAGATGGAGCTCGTGAAATGTTTTCACAGAGATGGAGCTCAGTGAAATGTTTTCACAGAGATGGAGCTCTGAAATGTTTTCACAGAGATGGAGCTCGTGAGATGTTTTCACAAAGATGGAGCTGTGAGATGTTTTCACAAAGATGGAGCTGTGAGATGTTTTCACAGAGATGGAGTCATGAGATGTTTTCACAAGATGGAGCTTAGATGTTTTCACAAGAGATGGAGCTGTGAGATGTTTTCACAAGAGATGGAGCTTGTGAGATGTTTTCACAAAGATGGAGCTTCGTGAGATGTTTTCACAGAAGATGGAGCTCTGTGAGATGTTTTCACAAAGATGGAGCTTGTGAGATGTTTTCACAAGAGATGGAGCTTATGAGATGTTTTCACAAAGATGGAGCTGTGAGATGTTTTCACAAAGATGGAGTTGTGAGATGTTTTCACAAGATGGAGCTGTGAGATGTTTTCACAAGAGATGGAGCTTTGAGATGTTTTCACAAGATGGAGCTTGCATGAGATGTTTTCACAAGAGATGGAGCTTCGTGAGATGTTTTCACAAGATGGAGCTTGTGAGATGTTTTCACAAAGATGGAGCTGTGAGATGTTTTCACAGAAGATGGAGCTTGTGAGATGTTTTCACAAAGATGGAGCTTGTGAGATGTTTTCACAAAGATGGAGCTTGTGAGATGTTTTCACAAAGATGGAGCTTGTGAGATGTTTTCACAAAGATGGAGCTTGTGAGATGTTTTCACAAGATGGAGCTTGTGAGATGTTTTCACAAAGATGGAGCTCGTGAGATGTTTTCACAGAGATGGAGCTCGTGAGATGTTTTCAGAAAGATGGATCTCGTGAGATGTTTTCACAAAGATGGAGCTCGTGAGATGTTTTCACAAAGATGGAGCTCGTGAGATATTTTTTTAATTTAATTTTTATTGATGGTTTGTGCATTTTCGTACATCATTTTCCAATTCAGATCAGGATATTTCCCTTTCCCTTCCCCACCCCACCCCCATCCCAGATCAATGTATTCTGCCATAACTGTCCTCCTCTTTCAGGTTTTTTTTTTTCATTTTTTAGCTATAAGTGATAATCCATGAGTATAAGCATCCTTCGTGAAAACAATCTACAGATTGTTTGTGCCCAAACCCACAGCCCCACCATCGTGGGGGTGACAGGTTGTTTGTTCAATCAAGTTGATCAAATGAGTCCAACTACATCGCTGTAGTTTCACCAGTCACCCCAATCGCAGCCTTTACATTCTACCATGCCCCTCTTCCGCAGACTGTTCCCTAGGCTTAGAAAGGGGCACAGGTGGATGAGAAGTAAAACTGTCCTCTCCTTCTGGAGCTGTTGACTTGGATTCTGGTCATTTCTGGCTGTTTCCTTTCATGGGCTGACAGTTTGTTCGGGAGTAACCTTTCGATCCTACTAAGAAGCACAAGCAATTAGATATAAGGTATTTAAGCAGCACCTAATATTTATGGTACGTTCTTTGGCTCGTTCAGAACCAAATATAATACTAAAGTCCTTGGCTATGCACTTAGCAAAGATATAATGCAGGAGCTCTGACATCAGCAATGGATTGCTCTACCAAGGGGGATGTTGGCCAGGGATCCAAGGCCC
Source organism: Rhizomys pruinosus (assembly GCA_009823505.1). Lineage (NCBI taxonomy): Eukaryota > Metazoa > Chordata > Mammalia > Rodentia > Spalacidae > Rhizomys > Rhizomys pruinosus. The sequence continues at coordinate 2,804,145 of VZQC01009036.1, read as the reverse complement.
ACAAAAGGTAAGGGCTCCTGATCTAAGTTGGGATACCTGCAGAGGAGAGCCGATAAGACCCTGCTGCTGAAGACCTGACGTTACATGGGGGATGTATTGAGACCAACTTGCAATGTACAGATGGCCTCTGAATGCCAGAGAGTGTGTTACAAAAGGCCACTAAACACATAAAGCAAATACGGGTCTCCCTGAGTCAAGCAGACTCCACCGTCAGACCAGCTACACCCCCTGCCATGGAAATA